>PVIU01021598.1:0-31434 GCA_004026605.1 Ondatra zibethicus
GTTGCATATGTGTACAACAATTTTTACCTAATGATAAATATACTTTAAAAGATAAATCCAGTAAGGTAGCATGACAAGCATCAGGAATAATATAAACACTTTTTCCTTCTTTCTCTTAGAAAGAAAAAACATCTTTTAGAAGTTTTTAAGAAAAAAGTCCTTGAAGCAGTTTTACTCACCTATTTAGAGAAGCTGTGAATAGATACTTCCACTTTCTTCTTAATGTATTTAGTCTGATTAATTGATTTAAGGAAAGTCAAATCAGATCAAGTAATAAGACACAGCTAAAGGAAACAGCAGATAAGAACTGATTTCTTACCTCCTGAGCTAGGAGGTTGATTACAAGTGGTGCAAAATCAAATGAATATGTTTTAATATGATGCAATTCTGATTATCTAAAGTTTCTGCCATTAAACATAGGCTACATTTATGATTGCACTTCTGAGTCCTCCTGTGTGCCTGATGATTCAATAACAACAAAAATGCTGAAGTAAGTAACTGTACTGCAAACAGAGGTCTTTTTTGCCACAAGGTGAAATGTTGAATGCTGAGTTGTATACCAAGGATTAGAGCTGCATGCTGCCTCACTCACCGTTACATGGGTACTGGGGAACTGACAGTCAGATCATTATGTTTCCAGGGAAACTACTTTATTCCCCATCCAATTTTTTCCAGTCCTGAGAGATTTTTAGAAAAAAGCATCATTCAGTTTTCAATATGCTTTCTGATTGTACATTGTATATTTCTCAACTTTAATTACACTTTAATTTTTAAAAAAAAAATTTGTCCCTTCATGGTCTTGACATCTTTGCTCATATTCTCATTCCTTCTAATCTTCAACTGGACCTCAGGAGATCAGTCTAGTGCTCTGATGTGTGTCTCTGCCTCTGTTTCCACTCCACTGCTTTCTATTTTCTTCTAATAATTATTGTTGCATGCATAATTTTATAAATATACACTGTTAAGTTAACTCTAAGTTTATAATTGGCCTCTTTGGTCATGATATTTTAACATTGAAACAAATATATCTAACACAAACACAGCCATTAGTACCAATAGTGGGGTGTTTATTTGGATTAGAAAATTGGATGAGAAAAAAGAACTTGGAGGACCATCACAGTAAAGTTTGGGATACAACAGTTCTGATAGCAATGAGAATGCTTTAGGCACAGCTTAAGTTTCATAAAGGGACAATGTTAGCATTGAACTGGACATCATTATGGAAAGTTTTGGCAAAGAATCTGGTTGTTTTTCCGATGGTATGAGACCTTGCCTAGGGATATACTAAAATAATAATAATAATGAGAGAATTTGTTATAAGGTGAAATTTCAAGAATGCAATTCTATGTTTATGACCTGGTTATTATTGATAATATTTATGCAAATCTTAAATGAGAAGAGCACATTAGATAGAACAAAGTACAAAATCACTTTTAGAGAAAAGAATGCTTTCTGTTACAATCATGGATGTTCTGCAAGACACATTGTATTTGTTAAGGTAATTTATACTACTAAAGAGAGGTCTGTTGTACACTGGAAAAAAGATAAGGATATTTTCAGAGAAAGACAGTACCTAGCTAACCCTCCAACTTATAAAAGGTAATGTAGTAATTTTTCTGTTCCCAGAAATCAATCGATAAAACAAGTGCTTCTTATGTGATTCAAATGGGCCAGTGTTCATCTGAAGTTGTCTACCTTAGTACTGTAATCATGTAAGTGCTAATTTTAGTGGCATGAAGGATGGCAGACTGTGGCCAAGTTTCTTTTCAGGAAATATCCTAAATGAAGGCCTTGAGAGATCAAAAACCTTAAAGAGGATATTATGAGAAGCTGTAAAAGTAAAGCCTGTATCATGTTCTGAACTCCAAGTTTTTGTAGATGGTAGAGTAGGGGGGGATATTTATTAGGGAAAGATGCATAAAGTTTAGCCAGACAAAGAGAAAATGTATCTTACTGTCAGCTAGTTGGTGTAGCAAAATTATCAAAGACTTTAACCCTGGACATGGAGTTACAGAATTTGGTGTTTGCCTTGCTTATTTCTATTTTGAACTGTTTAAGTGTTTCTTAATATGTATCCATTTTTATGGTTTGGAGTGTTAATATATATGCTCTGTTGGAGGTATGTGATTTGCCTGTTGAATTTGTAAAGCTACAGTAATGAAGTTATCCCAAGTTTCAATGGAGACTTTGGAATTCTCAGCAATTCTAAGACTGTATAAACTTTAGGGTCTTTTGAAGCTAGACAAAATGCATTTTACATTATATTACATCTATGAGATTATGGGGCCCAGAGAGTAAAATGTTATTATGTGAATGAGAAATGTTCCCCCAAATCTTGTATATTTTTATATTATCCAGGTTGTACCATTATTTGTGGAGGGTTAGCAGATGTAGCCTTTCTAGAAGAATCATGTCACTGTAGCATAGGGATCAAGAGCTTGTAATTTCACCGTATTTATTTTCTCTCTCTGCTTTGTGCGTGATTATGAACATGTCAGCTCTCAGCCTTCCCTTCCTGCTGCCATGGTTCCTGCTTTCTGCAACATCTTTTTTTGTTTTCTTTCAGGTAGACTCTATACATCTGAAACTGCAAACCTAAATAAAGAGTTATAGAATTTGCCATGCTCATGGAATTTTATCACAGTAGCAGAAAATTAAGTTACACACAGATAGCACTGCTTTCCAATTTTTAAGGCCATATTTCAGTTTTTCTTTCGCTTTTATTTTACTTCAGTAATGCTAGAGTATTTCAGCGTTGATTCCTTGAATCTCTTGCACTTTCTCAGTAAACACTGTTCTTTACTCATGTCATCTCCTCCTTAGAGCAAGCTTAAAATGTATGTTTTTGTTGACTTGAAAGTTAAGTGGAGGTAAACATTTATGTTCTGATTAGTTCTTAGGCATTCTCCACAGGAAAGGATTTTTACTAAGTACTGTAAATCTATTTAAAAGACCATGATTAGGTGATTTGTAAGCCCAAATGAGGGCCTTGCTACTTTTAAATTTTGCTAAATGTTTTGTTGATCTGATTTCTAAATATTTATAATATTACCCAGAGATTGGTACTGATTCAGAGCCTGCATTCAAAAAGTTTCTTCTTGTACTAGGTAGATATAAATATAGAGACTCCTGATGATCAAAGTATTGAATATAAGTAACTTTTGAGTGCCCACTTATTAACAGAATATTTATGTCACCAAGTTGATGCACAATAAGCCATATTATCTTTTTCTTGTACATTTGAGTATTTATGATCTCTCTTCATTTGATTGAATGCATAGGTAATTTATAGAAAGGCACCAGTTTATTGAATATTATCATGTTGCCCAAATAAATTTGTATATCACAAATTGTTGACTGATTGTTAAGTATTATAGTTCATATATCATCATTACACATCATTAACTAAAAATTATCCTTAAGAAAAAAATTTACAAAGATTAATCAATGTAGGCCTTCTCTAGCTTCCACTTTGATGAGTTCATTACTTTCTCTGGATATAGCATTATAGAAACCATTTTACTTCTGGATGTGGTATAAGAATCATTTGTTCATCTCTTCAGAATAAACTTGATTAGTTTAGTGTTTAATATAAACTTGCCTTTCATTCATTCCCATGATTTTAAAATTGTCCATTTTTATTTGAATTTATTATATATAAAATACATATCACAAAATTATACATTATATTTCTTGGAATATCATTTTAATCATCTGATGAATCTAATCGTTATTAAATAATGCCATTGTCATTCTATTAAGCATGTACATAATAAAGGATATTTTGCTCAATATATTTTCAATTCATCCCTGTGCTCTGTATTTGTCAGGGTTTTCTAGAGTAACCAATAGAATGAATCTTTCTATCTCGTGTGTGTGTGTGTGTGTGTGTGTGTGTGTGTGCTTATATATGCCTAGGTTTATTATTTCTTCAACGAAACACCAAGACCAAAAAAAGCAAGTTGGGATGGAAAGGGATCCTTAAATAACATTTTCATGTTTCTGTTCATAATTGAAAGAAGTCGGTACAGAAACATCAACAGGGCTGGGCAGTGGTGGCACACTCCTTTAGTCCCAGTTCTCATGAGTCAGAGGCAGGAGGATCTCTGTGAGTTTGAGGCCCATCTTGTATACCAAGCAAGCTCTGAGACAGCCAGAACTGTTTCACAAAGAACCCCTGTGTGTGGGGGGATGTGGAGGGAAGGAAATAAAACCGAAACTGAGACCAAAACCAAAACAATCAAAGGAAAAAAAAAGAAACACAAACAGTGCAGGAACTTGGAGGCAGGAGGTGATGCAGAAGCCATGAAGGGTGTTGCTTACTGGCTTGCTTCCCCTGGCTTGCTCAGTCCACTTTCTTACAGAATCCAGGAACACAAGTCCCAGGATAGAACCAACAACCACCAACAATCACTAATTAAGAAAATCCCTTACAGCAGGAAGCATAATCTCAACTGGGATTCCCTCCTTTCAGAAAACTCTAATTGGTGTATGTCCATAAGATTAACCAGCACACACACACACACACACACACACATACACACACACAAACATACACACGCACAGAGGCATACATATGTTGTTATATTTATTTATCATATATATGATTTATTAAAATGGCATAAAGGCTGTGGTCTGCTAATACATGACTGTGTATGCAAAGAAGGTTCAAAAATCCAGTAATTCCTTGAAAGAGGGCATGGTGCCCTGCCCTGTTGGAAGTCCAAGGCCCACCCCCATCCCTCCTGGCCTAGGAAGGAGTGCATTCAAAAAGACTTGGTTCTCAAAGGAAGAAGGGGGAGGGAGGAGGCGTGGGGAGGTAGTGGGAGGGGATCGGGAGAAGGGGAAGAAAGGTAAAAATTTTATTTCTTTAATTATGTTTTTGAATGGAAAAAATAAAACAAAACAATGTATGAAAAAAAATCCAGTAATTATTCAGTCAATGAGGCTGGATATCTCACCTGGTTTTCAGTATATGCTGGGATACAGACTATGAATAAATAGTCTTTAATGGCAGTGAAGGAATGGACTTTCTAGCAAGGATAGAGCAAGCAAGCAAGGAGCAAAAGCTTCTTCCTCCATTTCCCTTATATGCTACCAGCATAAGGCATGGTCCAGATTAGAGGTAGGTCTTTCCACCTTAAAGTTCCAGATTTGAAGATCTTCCCTCTTCAAATTAAGGAAAATATCTCACAAGCATGCCCCTCCATTTTTAGATTTTAGTTAATTTCATTTCAGATATAGTCAACTTTGTAATCAAGAATATCCATCACCTGCTCTGAGCTTTACAAGTGAAATAAACAATTTCCATCACTTAAATGAGATATGAGCAAGAGAGATATTTTGGTCTTGAAGTATTTGAACTAGTTTAGTGATCCAGATTCAGAAATATTATCTATACTTGCCGTGCCAGCACGGCAACTGTAGTTCTTCTGAGCGAGGGACGTTGGGATTAACACACAGCACAACTTCAGGTTCTGCAGACAAGCGTTATTCCACTTTCTCACACAGTATATATAGCCCTCAGCTGGGGAGGCCGAGCCAGGAAAAGCAGGAAGCTCTCAACTCACATGGCTTAGGGGTAAACATCCTTAAAGACATTGCTGAAAACAACAGATTGTTCCTGTTTTCAACCAACCACAAGAGTGCAAAACAGATCAAGTGCGGGTGCGAAGGCCTGTCCTCAAGGGACCCAACATGTACCTATGGAAATTTATTTGAAATATGATCCATAAGGTAAAACTGTTAACCTTGCTTTCCTTTTCAGAGGTACCATGTCATTGCTATTTGGCCTTGATGCTTTGGTCTTGTTCCAGTCCCACCTTTAGGAACTCAAGACTGAAGAGGCCTATTTGCTTCTTGCTAATAAGGAATCACAGAAGAAAGGAATGAGCTAGCATTATAATATCCTCTTCAAAATCATGGCACCAATCCTTAACTAATTTCCCAAGGAGTTATTTAAAATATTCCCATCTCGAGAAGGTGGCTAGAAATTACATCTTAAACATATGTTTCTGGTTAGTCATTTGAAGTCCTAGCAAAATATTAACATGATATAATTTTGATAAACACTATTGACTCCTTCTGAATTTATAAGCATGAAGAATTTATGCTAATTTACATTCTCACATCATCCTTAAGATATGAGAATGTAATATATCTTTTCATCTGTCTTATTAGAGAATTATACATTCATTTTCATATTGTACATTACCATTCTTGAAGTAGGTATTGTTTATTGAGATTGAAATCAGGTTTGTGAGGAACCTGATGAGATTTAAAAATCAAGCTCCACATGTTTAAACTTAAACATCTCTGCTGCTTTTTAAACATGATGTCAAAAAGAAAATAATTATGAAAGAAATATCAGTTTTGCTCATTTTTCTATCCATATTTACTTCTCAGAATCAAAAATCTTCTCTATCTATGCCATGCTACACATTGGTTGTAGTGCAGGGCTTGAATCTGTTCACATGAAACTGGGTGCTGATTTGTGCTGTGGAATAATCCTCATGTACACTATAAAGATTTGTCACTCGAATTGGTTTAATAAAATGCTGTTTGGCCAGTATACATGTGTTTGGGGGAGGCTGCTCGTTCATTTCTTGGCCACCCAGACATGTAATAATCACCCAAACTATATTAATTACAACACTTCTTGGTCTATTTGCATATTCATATTTCAAGCTAACGCTTACATCTTAAATCAACCCATCTCTATTAATCTGTGACCTACCAGCAAGGTTCTATCTCCTCAGGTGGCTATATGGCTTCTCCCTGACTCTGCCTACTCTCTCTATATATATCTCTTTCAGCCTGGCTTTGCTCTGTTAAGCCATTGGCTGAAATCAGCTATTTTAGTAACCAATGGCAATAAAACATATTCACAGCATACGTCACCTCCCACATCACTTTCTTTTTCTGTCTAAATAAAAAGGAAGGTTTTAACTTTAACATAGCAAGATTACATATAACAAAACAGGTATGAAGTCAGAAGTATAGTTATAATATTTATATCTACTTTATCTTTTATCATAACTGCTGTGGAACAATGGTTTTTATATCCTGTCACTTGTATTATTTTTTAAAAAATGCTGATTGGCCAGTAGCCAGGCAAGAAGTATAGGAAGGGCTACGATGACCGGAGAGGAAGTAGAGGTGTACCAACAAGAATAACAGGAAGTGGAAAGTTTCAGTCTGCAGGTGTCACCCAGACACAGAGGAAGTCAGGCACAGAACAAGCAAGATGTGACTGCCTTGCCAAAAAAGGTACCAAGCTACGTGGCTAACACAGACAAGTATTATGGGCTAATATAAGTTTATAAGAGTTAAGAAGGCTGAGCTAATAGGCCAATCAGTTTATAATCAATGTAGGCCTCCATGTGATTCTTTGGGACTTAACAGCTGTGAGACTGGGCAGGGCAGAAAACTCAGTCAACAAGGAAAACTATAATTCTAACTAACTATTCTCCAACTCCATCAAAGACTCCAGAAGGATGTAATATTCCCTAAGTATAAGGAAGTATGTTGTAAGCAACTTCTAAAACTCTAGAATTGGCAGAGGCATCTTGCTGCCTGGACAGTCACCCAAAGTTCTTCTGTAATTTTGGAGCCTCCTACTGGCCCATAGCATCTGGCAGACTTTTCCATGAAGCAGGAAATTTCAAAGCCAGTTCTGCCTATATTGACAGAGTTGTCAGTCACTTTCTTCTGTGTCCTGTAGAATGTCTGGCAGACTCTTTCATGAAATAGGAACCTCAAGGATTGTCTCACCTTAAAGAAGAAAAGATAAAATAAAAGCCAACAAAAGAGTTTGTCTCCTGCTTGATACCTTTCTTTATCTGTTTTTTCTTAAACATTTTTAAAAATAAATCTTGTCTGCATTTGAATCTTAGCAACTTAGTAATACAACCACCTAAAGAAGCTCAAGAACTCTGTATGCGGTTCTTAAAGAAAAATGTAATTGAGAATAGGGATATAAAAATAGAGTTTTCAGTCAGAAGGATGCAGGACAATAATTGTTTTCTTCAGTGTTGGTTGCTGATATTGCAGTTTGCTGCTCATTGTACTGTGTTAAACTTATTGCTCTCATTTTATTTTCTTATGATTTTTAAAAAAATTAATTTCCTTTTAGTTTTGTTTTGTGACCCATATTTAGAAAAGAAAGAATTTCCTTTCAGAACAATATGACATTCTCGCTCATAAGTAAAAGTTTATCTCAGCCTCAGTGAATTCCTCCCTTTTATTTGGTGATATAACAGAGAATTAATTTCACAATGAGACACCAATCTTTATTTGAGTGCCACATTACTGTGTAATATATCTTCTGTTGAAGCTTAATTGCAATATGCTTGTGAACTTTATAAACAGAATGAATAAAAGTATATTATATACTATTGCATGGTTCCTGCTAGAACCTATGTTCTTTAAACTACTATTTTTATGTATGATTTTACACTCTCTATGTACACATAAAGAATGTAATTTTCTCTCAATATGTTTTTTAAGGAGTAGCAACTTGCACAATATGATCAGAAATAATAATCATGACTTTAACAGCTCCTTGCAATCATGGCTAAATAAAAGTTTATGATTTTGGAATTAGTATGATGTACATTTGCTTTACTAAGTAGGTGTGTATATGAGTTATGTTTCCCAATATAATTTTTGTCTATTTCATATTAAATTTTTGCTGTCTTATAAAAATATTATTATATTAAAGCAATTTCTATACAACTAGTAGATGTGTTTCTGTTTTACCGTCTACATGATCAAAGATGGTGCTTTGAAATCCCTCAGATGATTTCAAATATTTTACATAATTGTGTTAAAATATTATAAAAATGTAATCACTTGTTCTCTTTTCCTCAAATATAAAAACAAACAAGGCCTATAATGCTACTATTATGATGTACAGAATTGGATGATAAAATAATTACTAATAAGTTAATATTTAAAGTTTACAGATAAGCCTTATAACTTACCCATGGGATTTGATCCAGGAGAAGACAATAAGTCTTAGTAAATTTCAGATTAGAATATATGGTATCATGTTATTCTTCTATTTTTAATTGTGCTTATTAACTTTGGTGCGTGTTTATATGTGTGTGTCTGCATGCACACACATGTATGAGTCTTTTACAATAAGCATTGTGGAAGTTAGAGGACAATTTGTGAACATGGGTTGCATGGATCAAACAGATCTACAGGCTAGCCAGGAAAATTATGTTTCTTGCTGAGTCATTTTCTTGCCCTTTATTCTTGTTTTCATTTGGATATGTAAGTTTATTCAGGTGTTTTCCTCAATTGCTCCTTTTATTCTGTATGTTATTTATTTGTGTGCTATTTTTGTTTATAGACTTTTAATTCTTTTATTTAGTTTATTTACTTTGAGATCTCTCTGAACATGAACAGAGAGCCCAGTAAACTTCCTGGCTCTGCTCTTCTAGAATTGAGACTGTAGAAGCAAAACAGCACACACAACTTTTTACTAGGATCAAACTCAGATTCTTATGTTAGTGGGACAAACACTTTACTAACTGTGCTGTCTCCATAATACAAATTTTATTAACTTTAAAAATGTTATTTTTTAAAAAAAATCATCAGTTATTTGTTGAAAGTAATTTTTGTCCTCTGACATGTTGACAAAATCCATTACATTGAAGTTTGGTCAGAATGCCTTGAAAACAGTAATTTTTTTCTTTCCCTTTAGCTTGCATCTGAAGGTACATGGGGTAATTATACAAATACTACTTCCATTAACTTTGGTTTCTGTTGTTATATGTTCTCCTTTCCCAATGTGAATTCAAATCCTACTATGTTAGTTGTACATTGTTTAGATTATTTGAGAATTTTTATCACATATTTTAATGCATTTAATTATCCACTCATGATTATATATGACACATCATCATAATGTTAGCAAAATGAGAATATTTTATGTACATACTTTTCAATTCTACTCTGGATGAAGTCTACTTCATTTTGATAATTTTATGAAGTAAATTTCATATGTGCATCAATGTCTATTCACCATTTCTAATTTGATTTATTCTATAATAATTTATCTTTAACTGTTAAGTGTGTGATCACATCATTTCACATTTGTTCAACAGAAACCTGTTAAACTATCTATTTGCTTTATTATACTAATCTGTCATGTTTTAAGTATCATATACACTCTGAAATCAGACTTCATAAATTAATATCCAAGTGCTATGTACATTCATTGTTATTGTATGTCACAATTTATGGGTCTTGTAACCATTTGTGAGCACATGTCACACTCACACACATTCACCCATACACTCACATGCACACACTTACTTTCATAATTTGTCTGTCTTTATTCATCTCCCTGTCTCTGTCTGCCTTTAACAATTTTCCTAAATTTCCAATTCTGCTTGATACTGTTTGATTCCTCACTCTACTACTTATTTTATATGATTTTACCTGCTTTTCGCAATGTAATATGTATATATGACTATAATATATAAAATGTAGATACATAAACATATATGTGTGTACATATCATTCTGGAATATAGAATGGATTGTTATAAAAATTACAATCCAAAAATCACTGAAATCAAACTTATTATGATCTTGAATTTAATGTTGAAAAACATTGACAGCAAAATTTCCCAAACAAAAAGATTAGCTCTGTTACCCATCCCTTTCTTCTCCTCATAGAAGAATTATATTCATTCTTTAAAAATATAATTTGTATTCTCTTTCCAAATTTATTAACTTCATTTACTTTTCTCTTAAGTCTATGGAACATCAACTATTCACATGTCCTAGCCTTATTCATTTCTCCTATTATTTAACTTATGTAAAGAGAAAATTCAGATATTCTTCATATATTTTCTTTTTCTTCCAGTCATGAAGATTTGAGGATATCAGTAATCTGTTATTTATTAGTAAATATCAGGAAGGAAATCAGAGTGTTTGAAACTTTATTCTCACAATAATTAAATATATAAAACACATTTTTACATTGAATTTAACTTGGAAAATGACTTAGCTTTGGTGAAAAGTACTTTGGAGTCAAATTTTTGCTCACAAACTTAATAATATTATAAGAGAGATACAGTAAAATAGTGAATTTTAAATAAGTTTTCATGCCTTTTGTTGTCAAAAACATTATATGTACAAATGGGTTGTGAACACACATAGTAGTGTGTTACTTTGTGCCTACTGTGGTTAAATATAATGCATAAAATAAATATGTACCCCACATTTATAACCATGTTATCAGTACTCATTAGATATTTAACAACACCTTGTTGAAAAGGAGTGGGTGGCTTTTAAAAAAATTAAAGTGTCTTTTTATAGTTGAAATCAAAAATCACAAAGCTTTCCTGATTGCCAAAAGAGTTTTCTAATGAAAAATTTAATTTCCGCTCTGAAGAGAAATTTGAATAATATTCCTATATATTATAAGTGAAAAAGCAGTGTTTTAGAAGCAACAACATATGCTAGCTTAATTATTGCTTATTATTTTTCTCCAGAAAATTAATTTCTACACAATTAAAGGTCAAACTAATGTTTAACTAATGAGATTTTAAATTTGTATTAAAGAGGATTTTGAAGCACTTTGTATTGTAAAATCAAGAGATTTAATTTCTCTTAAACAATTACAAGACTGTTAATTTATACTATGAGAATTAACAATAACCTTGACCAAATGTCCATTTTCTCCTTCACTCACTAATGTACAGACAGAGAAATGAAAAACATGATCTATCTGTGGAGGGTCCTGAGAAATACATGTGTATCAGGACATTCTGCTTAGAAACTGTCAAAATAAATAATCTATGATGTGACTGTTTTCTTACATACAAAAATGTGAAAAGAATGAGATACACAGATTTTCATAAGTTTTTCCAGATCAACAAAACTTTCTAACAAATATTTTTGATTAGCCATTTTCAAGCTACAATATGTTTGTATATTGAATTTAAAGAAGATTTTAGAATGTTACCTAGTATATCATTTTCTATATCATTATGTTTGGTCAGCATCTTAAGATATCTTTGAAGGAATAAAAATGGCAATCACACTTCATTAGAAATCAGCAGCTATCTACATGGACTTAAGATCCTCTCAACAGGAAGAAAATTATTGCAGGTACTGCAAAACTAGCAAGCTTCATGAAAGTATTAAGGCTATGGACATTAGAGAATAAAGTACTAAAAACAATTTGCTAGAACAGCATAATTCCTGGCCATATTCAAAGTATTACCTTTATACCCCCAGATAAATGTAACTAACAAATTTTCAAAGAATCCTATAGCAAATGGAGACCATTACAATAAACAAGACTAGACACACTGTGCATAGAAGAATTGTAGGGAGCACAGCCCCAAGAGATACATCTGTGTCATTGCTGTAGGAATTCCTAATGACAGTAGTCTTTGAGTTAACTGCCAACTTCGGTGTGGCCTTTTATACTATATATGCTGATGTAAAGTGTGCATCCAGCCTCTCTTTTCCGGCTGCTGGATTTGGTTGCTCCTCCCTGTTGGAGCAGAGGAGTCTACCCCTAATCATATAACCTTTTATTATACTCAATTCTGAGCTAGTGTGGGATTTCTTTTTTAGTGTCCCTCTTCATCGGGTGCCCTCATGGATTCGGGCTCTACACCTACTGGGTGGATAACCTAAAGGCCTAACTGGTTCACAGCACAGAAAGTCTCCTACCCCTGCCCACCTGTCTTGCTTTTATGTAAGCATTATTTTTTGGTAAAACCCGCACCACTTGGAAGTTCTTCAAGCTTGTGCACACCCCAACACACACCGGGGCATTCCCTGCAGCGTTCCCTGCTGCGTGGCGACTTGCATAGGTTCCACACAGTTTCTGGTTTGTACTCCCGGCTCTCGAGTTCTCGTCATCTCACTCTGCATATGGAATTTATTTAATCACTTTTAATTTTTCAAGCAAAGCATATTTCTCAGTATTGAACCAGCGGCAATGTGGGGAAACTTAAGCGGCTCAGGACTGTTTGTGACATCAAGTTGCACCCCTAGTTGCAACTCTGCAACCACAACACCTGTGGACAATAAGGATTATTACACCTAAAACAATTTACTGGATCTCATAACAGGTAATTAACAAATCAATAAACTTGAAAGTTGTATAATGGCAGACAACATTACCATTGAAACTTTTAGTAACTTTTTTTGCAAATACTATGAATTGTATTCTGCAAGGCTTATTTGGTTATGGTGATACATCAATTTATTGGATATTGGGACTCAGTTATTTACTTCATATTATATCCTTAGGAAAATAGTTTGATAACAGAGCCAAGAATGAGGCACTTTTAGAAATAATACAGTCTTTACAGACTAATAATGAACAGCTAGCTGACAGGATTAATACCATCAAAAATCAAAAGTCAGACGAAAAATTAATACTATTGAAAAGGCTAACATTAATTTGACAGACAAAATTGAATCCATGTCAAAGGATACTGAGAAATTATCTGAAATAATTCATACTGCAAAATTTGACAATCAAAATTTGTTAAAAAGTTATTATAGGTTAACAGATAGAGTTTCTCTCCAGGATGGCAATCTGCACACTATCCAAATAATGTCCAAGGATGAGGTGTTATCTTTAAAGGAAAAACTTTAGACCTTTGAATCACATGTGCATATGAGGTCCAGAGGCTAGATGCCTCAATGAAATCACTAGAAATATATACAGGCCAGGAGATTCAGGCTTTACAAAAGACAAAAGTAAAAAGATTTGAAATGATTGAGGAAATGATTGGAGCTAATGAACAGGGAAAGAAGGCACAAGGACAGGATTCAACATTGCCAGTAGCTATCTGAGATGACTTACCCAGGCTTTTGGCTTCCTATGCTGTAATCTACTCTGACAAAGCATCAAGTTTAAAGGCCCAAAAGGATCCAAAGAAGGTAGATGGATACCTATAGGAATGAATGATCTACAAGAAATTAAGCAAGCTGTTGAAACTCATAGCTTGCATTCTGCATTTGTTAGCAAGATGATGAAGACATGGGCTTCTAGCATTAAAGTGAAGCCATATGACTGGCTTCAGTTAGTTTTAGCAGTACTGGATGATAGGCCTCAATTGATATTTAGATGCTATTTCAGGGAAAAGGCAAACTTTTAGAACAACAGGGAAAAGCAAAAAGTCTTGAGACTTCCCAAGATCAAATTGTTGGTGAGGGCACTTATGCTGACCCACAGGTTCAAGCTTGTTACAATGAACAAATCTTGTCCCTATACCACAAAGCAGCCTTATATGCTTGGGACAGGATTCAAGAATTAGGAAAATGAAAGGAATCATATACCAGGGTTACACAGGGCCAGAGAGAACCCTTTAGTGACTTTTCACAAATTTAACTAAGGCTGTACAAATAAGAGTAACAGACCCAGATGCTTGACAATTACTTATTGAATCTCTGGCTTTTGAAAATTCCAACTTAGAATGCAAAAAGATACTTGGACCTTTAAAGATTAGACCAGCATCAATGGATGAATGGATCCTGCATACAATAATCATTGTGACATTTGACTTTAATACTGAATCTTGTGTAGGAGAAGCAATTTCCAAAGGAATGAGAAGACATCAAAATGCCAAATGTTTTAATTGTGGTAGAATAAGAAATCTGAGAAGGGATTGTGGACAAGAAATTCCTTGGAAAAATATATCCTCTGGGAATGGCAAGAATAGGAGGACTCAGTCTTCAGTTGTATGTAGAAGGTTTGGTACAGGTTGATATTGGGTCAATGAATGCAGATCAACAAAAGACAGCCAAGACAACCCGATACCATCAGGGAACTCCTTGGGGGCCTCTCGCAGGCCCTCAAGTCAAAAGTGATCCAGTCATTCACAGTCACTGTGGAAGACATGTCTCACCAGAAATTAAAAAATCTAGTGCCTTCTGTAAAAAACCATACTGTTTTAGATGATGGAATAAACATGAGGATAAATCAAAAATTCCAATAGGAAATAGGAAACGTATATTTTGGCAGACTTCTATAAATGACTAATGACCAAAGTTAATAGTGCGTATAAATAACATTGTAATTGTGGGTTTGCTAGACATGGGTGCAGATGTGAGTGTCATTACTCCAGAATCTTGGCATCCAAATTGGATTCTTCAAGAGGCAGATGTTCATTGACTAGAAATTCTAGCCCTATCTCAAGTGAAACAAAGCATGAGATGGGTTGATTGCATAGGGCCAGAAAGACAAAGAGGAAAGCTGAGGCCATATGTGGCTAATATTTCAGTGAATTTATAGGGTCATGATCTGATGGAATGAAATACCCAAATTAACATTTCTGCAGCCCAGAAACTCTTAATTCTAGGAATGATATTATAAGTTCCTATACACAAAGGTACCAGCCATTCAGGCTGTACAAGAACACAACACAACTAACAAACTTTTAGAGATACCAACAAGCCCTCCTTTATAATGGTTAACATAGAAACCAATTTGGGTTAAACAGTGGCCATTAACAGAAGACAAACTGCAAGCTTTAGAACAGCTGATGCAGGAGCAACTAGATGCTCAGCATATTGAAGAATTCTCTTGTATTTGTTGTTAAAGAGAAATCTGGTAAGTGGAGAATGGTGACAGGTCTAAGAGCTGTCAATAAGGTAATTCAATCTATGGGTCCTCTACAATCTGTACTTCCTCTGCCTTCTCTATTACCAAAAGAATGACATTTTATAGTTATTGATTTGAAAGATTGTTTCTTCACTATACCTTTACAAGTAGAGGACAGAGAAAAATTTGCCTTCACACTGCCTATTTATCATAATTCTCTACTAGGAGGTACCAGTGGACTGTCCTTCCACAGAGAATGTTCAATAGCCCTACCCTATGCCAATAATTTGTAAGTCAGTCATTGGAAATAATGTATAAAAAATCTTAATTCTATAATTTACCATCACATGGATGACATTTTGACATAATATGCATAATGTCCAGACACAACAAGCAGGATACAAGAAAAAAGACTGTCAAAATTGCCATGATAGGGTAAGAAGGTTTTGAAAAATTTCTTGTCTCTTAAAATGGTCTATCAGTTACTCTAGGCCTTAGCCAAAGCTAGTTGCACCAACATTGCAAATGAGACTTGTTATAATTGCCCAGGTATCCAGCTGTCTCTGTCATTTGTTGCACATTTTTGGAAGTTGCTTGCTTGCACTTCCTGCTTACTCAAGTAATATTATTTCCCTTCTCTTCGATGGGTTGAAGACTAGATAGTTGCAGTTACTTTCCTCTCATGACTTGGCCAAGTTATTTATATACAAAACTTAAACTCATTAGGATAGGATAATTATTGAAACATTTATTACAAGTTTCTTGCTTGATATTGCTTATGGTGGTTGTAATTCTAATTTTTATACCTGTTCCTATTGTATATAACTTTGTATTAGGCTTAGAAATTTCTTATTTAAACAAAAGGTGGGGGGTTCTGTAGGAATTCCTACGTCCAGTATCCGTTAAGTCACTTGCCCACTAGGGCAAGGCCTCTTATAGTATATATGTTTATGTAAAGCATGTGTCCAGCCTCTCTTTTCCAGCTGCTGTATTAAGTTGCTGTTCCCTGTTATAGCAGAGGATTTGATCTGTGAATCTACTCTTAAATAAATAAACTTTTATTATACTCAATTCTGAGCTAGTGTCTGATTTTGTTTTTAGTGACCCTCTTCATGTCATAATTCCTGGATGTATGGCTCAGCAATCACCATTGAAGAGGTTGTAGGAAGACTAAAAATGCCAGAATAAAAGGAAATCTGTGGTGAAAAGGTCTCCCTTAGAGATGGTTCCATAAATAAGACCAGAACAATGTCAATGTCAATGAACAGATTAACATGGAAGAAGGAAAATTTCTTGAGTCCGACCAACAAACAAACTACAAGAACTGATGGAAGAAGGAGGGTTGAAGACCTTTAATTGTGGTCAAATACAGAATAATCAGCCCTGGAACATACACACAGGAAGAACAAAAACAAACATGACAAATTGTGTATTTATTGTTGTTCACACACATAAATATTAATTTAATACATTACTTTATTTTAAAAGGATCTCACATGATGATTGAGTAGAGAAGACATGGAATTTGAAAGGGGCCAGCTAGTAGAAGCTAAAGGGAGGAATGGGAGAGGAGGAATTGCATAATTGTGCTAATTAAAACCATATTTTAAAACATTTTAAGTATATATAAAATTAAAATAAAGCATCAATCAATAACAGTAAAATACCAAAGTATTTGGAATAAATTTATGTTCAATAAAACTAATAAGCAATGGAAATCTAAGATTTTAGAATTTTTAAAGCAGCAATTATTTTTCTACTTAAATAAAAGAAGGAATATCTAAACACACCAGTCCTAAAGTATAAATAATTTTGGACCTTATGGAGTAAAAATGAATTGAACTTAAGCACCATTTTCTATACATATGAGTATTGTTACCAAGATATTATATTCATGATGTATAAAACTGTTTTATAGCACAAATAGAAATAGTTTTGCTCCTTAATTGTTTTTAACCAAATGTGTTTTATGAATTATTGTCTTCATTATATCTTTGTCTATTTCTTATTCTTTGTTTTGTTTAACTATCAACTATAATTTGAAAATAGTCTATGTTGAAATACAAATTTTTACCATTTTACCATATCAAATGATCTCCAAAAACTACAGGGAAATCCTGTCTCAAAAAAACAAGAGAAACTAAAAGAAAAAAATAAAACAAAAGACTATAATACCAATTTCATTTCCCTTTCTTTGTGTATTAATTCATCACAACTTCCTTCGTTTATTTAACCACACATTCAACCATGATGAGAATGTACAGATATATGTTTTTTTCATTTCTGAGGACATAATTTTCAACTTTAGCCTTTTGACTGCATATAATATGCAAACATGTTCAGAGTACCTTGAGTAAATGATAGCAACATGTTAGGTTACAGGTGAAAAACTGCTTAATCGTCATGTATATATTTCTTCTACATATTTAACTAGTGTTCTAGAGATATTTGTAAACTACATATCTGATGAGGCTTATTATCTAAACTACATTCATATCTCAGTCTAATAGCAAAGAAGTTATCACCTCATTTTAAAAATGGAAAAAATCTGAATAAAAAGTTTTAAAATAAAACATTGAAATAATTGTATAGAAACTGAACAATCTGAGCAATCAACAGATAAATTAAAAATACAATGAGATAAAACCTTGAATTTCTGCAGTAATGTATTATTATTATTATCAATTACATGTAGAAGAATAAAGTATTGGAAAGATATTTGGAAATAGGAATTCATGTTCAACATTCTTAAACCTGAAAATTAGTACAACATTATGGTAAATAATATGGAAGTATCTCAAAACATTTAAAATTCAAATACTGTATGACATAGAAATTCTTTTACTCATATAAACATAAAGACATGGGTGTGTCACAGAGACAACCCACATGATAGCCAAGGTGGTGTTATTTGCATATTTACCTTTTCCTTTGCATAGGAATTTTTTCAATCTCTGTTATTTACATCAGTTATAATTTTCACTCCATTTAATGTAGTCAGTTATGCATTCATCAAAATTATTAGAGGTTTCTAATGTCATTTACATTAATGTTATATTACTTTTCAAAATTTTACATTCTTGAGATTTAGCTTAGATACCCATAGCTGTTATCATAAATTTTGCAGCATTTTAAATTTAGAGAAGGACATTCTTTTATTTCATAAAATTTTATGTTCCTATGCTAGGTATCAAAATTTAATACAATGTATTATAAGAAGTATTGCTTTATTCAAGAAAATGTTGATCAATTGTATTAATTTCACAATAAAAATATATTTGTTTAGGCAAAGTGTAACATATGTGGCAAAATATGTTCAGTAAACAAACATGCTAGCTATCCTTAAGATGCCTTAAGGAATTCTTAGCTATGAAATTTCAGAAATCCTCACATTTGTTTATTACACTATTCCTTACCAATAAAGGTCTAGGAATTTACATTTTATAACTCAACAGGTTTTTTTGCCTTCTCAGGATCACCTTGCTCTTCTTCTTTTGGTAGCTGTAGTCCTGAGTGTTCTTAGAGAGTCTGCAGCTTCTTTTCATGGCCACCAGAGAATGGATGGAGAAATGATATACCTCCTCTTTGATTGCAGTCAACTAAATTCTTCTCATTCTGACAGAACATCTCAGGAGAGTGCGACTTCTGGCAGAATTCTTTGTGCAGATTAATCTCCTTTCTCTGGAGAACTTAAAACATAATAATATTTCAGCGCTGTGGCAGGCGCATGACCTTCTACCAGTTGAGTATAATTAGATCTGTACATATGATAGATTGTAAATTCAGGTTAAAGGAATGGCTAATGTTGCCAAATTTTGTTATTTTAAAATGTAGGTTAAAACAATAATACTAACATAACTAGAAAGACTAGCATTTGAGACTATTGTTAGCTGAATTTTGTTCCACAAATCGTAAAATAAGAGTAGGAATGAAAGTTGTCAGATGCTGTCATTTTCAAAGACTTTTCAACACTATTCTGTCCTTGTAATGATATATAGTATTTTGTTATTGTTTGTTTTATTTTAGTTAGAAATATTTAAGTTAGGGGACATCATAAAAACTTTTATCAAAAATGTTTACTGTAAGTGTCCTTAAAGGATATACAGAATTTCAAAGCATTAAGATTATGTATGGTGGTAAAAACTGAAACTGATGGTCTTTGGGGAGAAAGTATTAAGGAAAGCAGAAAACCGTGCCTTAGTTGACAGGAGTAACTGTGCAAAATGTCATTAAAAGTCTGGATTTCTCTAGAGCTTGTGGCCTAGAAAAGTATTTGTGGGACCCATGGGAGAATCATTACTTTAGAATTCCTATGTCCTATTTAGACATTGTTATATGTTCGGTTTGTGGGAGTTTTGGCTCTTATATTTAAACTTCTTATTATACATTTTGTTTTAATCTATAAAATGTTTTGAAACACAAAATATTGCGTTCTGACAGATATAGCTTGCCCGGAGACTAGAGGGCAGAGCTAACCACTAGTTAACGATAGAAGCTGGGTGGTGGTTGTTCATGACTTTAATCTCAGCACTCAGGAGGCAGAGATAGAAAGTGATAAGGTAGGGTGGGGTCAAGATCTCCATCCTTTTGGATGAAAAGAAGGAGAAAGTTGGCAAGCAACTAGTGACTGCTCATAGTTTTCTGATCTTTCAGGTTCTGATGCTAATATTTCACTCCTGATTTTTTATTGATTAAGGTTAATTAGATCAACACTTCAACAAAAATACATACTAAACAAGAATTCCAAACTTTACAAGACTGTTTCCTATGTAAACCAAAAAAAATTATTCAATAAAGAATTACAACTGCAACTGAGAGAAAATTCATCATTTTTCACAACCCAAATAACTTGGATGTTAATTGTTTTCATTGATTATTTCAAATTTAACAAGTTTTCAATAAGTACAATCTATCTGGACTTTGTAAACGTGTAGTGGTTTGACTGAAAATGGTCCCCATAAGGGTATATGTTTGCATGGTTAGTCCCCAGTTGATTAGGAGATATAGCCTTGTTGAAGTAGGTGTATCAGGTTGGGAGGAGATATATACCTAGAGATTGGCATTGAGGTATCAAAGGCCAAATCACTAGATATGCTTCCTGTTGTGGAATTTATTTTACTGGGCAAATATGAGTTACATCTGTTTATACTGTGGATTACTACTTTAACTGTGTAAAGGTGTGTTACATTTGTTTATGCTGCATTTGTTTGACTGTGTAAGGATGTGTGTTTAATTATTTGAAAGATGTGTTGTATTTGTTTCACCTTGTCTGCTGAAGGCACGTGATTGGTCTAATAAAAACCTGAATGCCCAATAGTTAGGCAGGATAAGGATAAATGGGGTTGGCAGAAAGAAAAAATAAATAGGATGAGAAATCTAGGTCCAGAAAAAGAAGGAAACAAAAGAAGAAGAAAGGAGAGAATGTGGGAGACACCTGGGCCAGAATTCAGGCAGCCACATGGAATAAGACATGGAGTAAGACTTATAGAAAGAAAGCAAGAAAAAGTAAAAAGCCCAGAGGCAAAATGTAGATAAAGAGAAATAGTTTAAGTTAAAAGAGCTAGCCAGAAATATGCCTAAGCTAGGCCAAGCATTTAAGACCACTAAGTCTCTGTCAAGATTTGGGAACAGGTAGATGGCTCAAAAGAAAAAAGCCTGTTATAGCTCTCTCTCTCTCTCTCTCTCTCTCTCTCTCTCTCTCTCTCTCTCTCTCTCTCTTTCTGTTGTTGACAATCAGGATACAAAGGTCCAGGTCTGACCAGATCAGAGGTCAAGAACAAAGGTGGAAATCCAGCCTCAAACTTGGCAGCAATCCTCTGCTGGACAAGAAGTCATCCAGGCCATCAGAAGTCCAGACCCCAACTCAGTTTTAGACAGTCTAATAAACCCACAGCCACAGAATCAAGAAGACCAGAGAGGAAGCAGAACCCAAGGAAGATAAGAATAAATCCAGAAATTGATACGCAGACCTAAAATTACTCCAACTACAAATCCTTCAATATAAAGGAACACAGATAAAAGCCAGGACAATATGTCTCCATCACCATTCAACCACGCCACTACAGCAATCCCTGACTATTCCAACACAGATAATGCCCAAGAAAATGCCTTAAAACAAACTTCATGATGGCGATAGAGGTCCTTAAGGATGAAATAAATAAATCTCTTAAAAAAATCAAGGAAAAGACTATCAAAAAATTAGAAGGAATCAATAAACCTCTTAAAGAATGTCTAGAAAACAAAAAAAAACAAACTAAAAAACAATTGACAGAACAAATAAAACTGTTCAAAACTGGAAAATGGAAATATAAGCAATAAAGAACGAACAAACTGAGGGAATTCTGAAAATGGAAAATCTAGGTAAGTGGATAGGAACTCCAGATGCAAGCATCACCAACAGAATACAGCTGATGGAAGAGTGAATCTTAGGCATTGAAGACACCATAGAAGACATAAGATACATCATTCAAAGGAAATGTTACATATAAAAAATTCTGACACAAAACACAAAATCTGGGACACTATGAAAAGAGCAACCTAAGGATATAGAAAAAGGAGAAGGTTCCAGCTGAAATACCTAGAAAATACTTTTTAACAAAATCATAGAAGAAAAATTCCCTATCTAGGGAAATGCCTATCAAGGTAGCTTACAGAACACCAAATGGATTAGACTAGAAAAGAAATATTCACTGACACATAATAATCATAACACTAAACACATAGAAGAAATGAAGACTATTAAAAGTTTCAAGAGAGAAGGCCAAATAACATATAAATACATAGAATTATACCCAGCTTCTTAAAGGAGAGTCTAAAAGCCAGAAGGACCTGGGTAGATATGTTGCAGATTCTAAGAAACCACAGATAGCAGCACCGACTAATATACCCAATAAAATTTTCAATCACCGTAGATGGAGAAAACAAAATATTTCAAATTTAAATCAAATTATATATATCCAAAAATCCTCCCCTATAGGAAGTACTAGAAATAAAACTTCAACCTAAGGAGGTTAACTACACCCAAACAAAGGCAGTAAATAGTCCCACAACAGCATAACCCAAAGGAAACACACACATACACACACTCACATATATGTGCACATACAGTAACATGTACATAAACACTCACTATCGCCATCATAAACTACAACAAAATAACAAAGTCAGCAATCATCGGTCATTGGTATCTCTCCATATCAATGGACTTAATATGCACTCCCAAAGAAACAGACTATCAGAATGGATGTAAAAACAAGATTCACCCTTTCTGCTGCATACAAGAAGCATACCTCAACTTCAATAATAGACATTATCTCAGAGTATGGAGTTAGAAAAGGATTTTTCAAGCAAATGGATCCAAGAAGCAAGCTAGTATAGCTATTCTAACATTCTATCAACATAGACCTCAAACCATAATTAATCAAAAGAAATGGGGAAAACCCTTCATACACATAAAAGGGAAAATCAACTGACATGATATCTCAATTCCTAACATTTGTGCCCCAAACAAAAGGGCACCTACATTTCTTGGAAAATAAATACTACTAAAGCTTAAATCACACATTGAACCCCACAGATTGATTAGTGGGAGACTTCAGTACCTCACTCTCACCAATGGACAGATCATCCAGACCAAAATTAAAGAAGGAAATACTGTTGTTGGTATAAATGGATGTTAGCTTGCATAAGGGTGCAAATAAATGCATATCTGTCTGGGTGGTGGTGACACACACCTTTAATTTCAACACTCGGGATGCAGAAGCAGGCAGATCTCTGTGAGTTTGAGGCCAACCTGTTCTACAAGAGATAGTTCCAGGATAGGCTGCAAAGCTACAGAGAAACCCTGTCATGAAAAACTAAAAAAAAAATAATATAATTAAATAAATGTACATCTAACATACTGTACACAATTAAAGTTCCAGTGGATCAAAGACCTCAATATAAACCCAGATAAACTTAACCTGATAGAAGAGATTGTAAGAAATAACTTTGGATGCATTGGCACAGGAGACAACTTCCTGAATAGAGCACTAATAGTATAGTGTCCAAGATCCACAATTAATAAATGGAAAATCATGAAAGTAAAAGGTTCCTGTAAAGCAAAAGGTACCATCAATATGACAGAACAGTAGCTTACAAAATGGGAAAGAATCTTCACCAACTCCTAATCTGATACAGCGATGATTTCCAAAATATATAAAGAACTCAAAATCTAAACATCAACAAACTAACTAATCCAGTTATAAAATGGGGTATGTTTCTAAAAAGGGAATTTTCAACAAAAGAATCTCAAATGCCGAGAAAAAAACTTAAAGAAATGCTCAACATCTTTAGTCATCAGGGAAAAATCACATGAAAATGACTCTGAAATTCTATTGTACACCAGTCAGAATGATTATTATTAAAAATACAAATCATATATCATGCTGGAGAGGATGTGGAGCAAGGGGAACACTTCTCAGTTGGTGGGAGTTCAAACTTCTACATCAACTCTGAAAACAATATGGGTATTTCTCAGAAAATTGGGAATTCATCTACCACAATACTCAGCTGTTCAACTCGTGAGCATACAAAAGTGTTCTTTTTTTTTTTTTGGCTAAAGCTCTTTATTTAAACACAAATGGGAATTTTGAGTCAAATTTAGCATCCAAAGCATGTAAAAATTTGTATTAAATTATAGGCGATACATATGGAAGCTAAAATGTTGATTATATAGGAGTTAATGTATAGCAATTGAGAAATTATAAAATATAATAACAAATAGAAAATAAAAGTAACTAGCGTTTGAGTAACTGTAAGCATAGTTTTAATGCATGGAAGAAAGCTCAGAAGAAAAGATGAAACTATTGGAGTACATAGGGTATGGGTCATTCTCTTGGTCGAGGGACACTTGGTCCTTGTACACTTGCTCAACTATATTCTTAGCAATTTTATTCATAATTTTCAGAGACTGGAAACAACCTAGATGTCCCTCGACCAAAGAACAGATAAAGAAAATGAGGTAAATTTACATAACATAGTATTACTCAGCTGTTAAGAGCAATAATATCATGAAACAGATGCAGAGACCCACAGCCAAACATTAGGTGTAATTGATGCAATCCTGCTGAGAAGAAGGAGAAAGGATTTTAGAAGCCAGAGAGATCCTGGATATCGCAAGAAAATCCACAGAATCAACTAACCTGGGCTCATAAGAGCTCACAGAGACTGAACCAACAAGAAAGGAGCCTGCATGGGACTAACCTAGGCCATCTGCATATCTTTGACCATTATATAGCTTAGTTTTCTTGTGGAACTCCCAAAAGTGGGAGCACAGGGTTGTCTTTGGCTCATTTTCTGCCTTTTGGGAAACTACTGCTCTTGTTGGGTCTCATTGCCCAGCCTTAATACAAGGGGAGATGCTTAGTCTCACTGCAGCTTGATATACCATGTTTTGTTAATATTAAAGGGAGGACTGTCCTTTTTTAAAAAGAAATGGACGTGAAGTAGATTGGGGGTAAAAAGGGGAGAAGATAAGGGAAGGAAACTGTAGTCATGATGTACAATAAACAGATAAATTTTAAAATGATAAAAAATTAAATTGTAAAAGCAACCATTATAGTTTCAGGAAAAGAAAGATGAAAACAGTTTCCTTTGTACTTTTTTTCTGTATGTATTTTTTATTCCGGGGCTAACACATGTGTAGTTAAAAATAGCTTGAGTTGTAAAATTTTTTGACCTTCTTTTTTCTTTTTTGTCCTACTGTGATTAATTTTATTGAATTTTAATTTTATTTTTGCCTTAGATGCCTATGTTTTCGTAATGGAAGACAGAAAAACTATGGATTCTTATGAGAAACAAGGTAAGGAGGATATCAGAGGAGTAGGAGAGGGGTTTCCTTAATCCATATGATTATCATAATAATATTCCAATATGTTTTATTGAAAATTATGTTTCAATGAAAGGAAAACAGGAAAAAATGTTATAATGCATGAAGTGTAATTGTGAAATATTAGAGTCAGACCCTAGAGCAAAAAGATATCTTATGCAAAATGAATTTGTATACAAATAGCTTACCCTTAGAAATATAATTTTAAAAATAGAAAACAAGATAAAAATAAAATGGAAATCCTTTTATCTCAAAGAATATTATAAATATGAAAACAAAATGGTTTTGAGTGTGATAATACTTTGATTTACTACACAAACCACAATTAAATAAATCAATAGGCTAGATGTTAGCAGTATTTAACATATTCTACTCTATAAAATAAATGTGAGAAATCAAAATAAGACTTGAAAATAATTGTAAATGATACAACTGACTAAAGTTCAGTTTACAATAGACTGAAATCATCAGGAAGAAAACAACCTGGAACTTGGGCTGTCAAAATGGCTCATGATAAAGGCACTTCCTGCCAAGCCTGTCCACTAGAGTTTGATCCCTAGGACTAATATAAGGAAAGAAAATAATTAATTCCCACACATTTTCCTCCAACTGACACATGAGGCCCTATAAAGAGAAAGAAAGACAGAGAGTGGGAAAGAGAGAGAAAAAGACAAAGACAGAGACAGAGAGAGACAGAAAGAGACAGCGAGAGGCACACACAAATTGAGATAGACAGACAGACAGGGACACAGAAATGTTAGAATAAATGTAAAGATATTTGGGCTAAAGATATTAGTTGATACAAAAATTAACAAATATAGATACCAAATATGAGAGCCACATCACTTGCCATTAAAGAATGAAAATTAAAATCTGTGTTCACACACTTCAGATTCATGACTTAGAAGAATAAAGCAAGAACTGACCAAGAAGGCTTCTCCCTAAAAACTAGCTCTTACAGCATCACCAGGTATTGTGAAATCTGCTAAGAGAGAAGTGCTGTCTGTAGTGGTATGCAACTGCTAACCACACAGACAACTGTGACTACTGGACCAGCAAAATATTCACAATGGTACAACAATGTCATTTTTATTTTGGATATAATCAGCATCTATGTCAATGGACTTTAAGCCCATTCAGCAGAAGGGGATTCCTGACTGGTATGGTAAACTTAGCACACTAAACCTGACTAGAGAGGTCACAGACACAAAAGGAAGCCTGTTCCTGCCATTTTCTGAAACCAGTATAGTTTCTAAATATATTCTCATTATTTATATCCATATACTCAAGATAAGTATAGCTGTCATCCTTCATCAAAGAAGCTTCTTTTTGCACCAGATTAAAAAATATTATCAAAGTTCACAACTGGAGAAAACGCAAAGAATAAATGACCTTGGGAAATACAACTCCAGCTGATCATTCTGCAAAGCAAACCCTACACTCAGGGAAGACTGGTAAAGTGGGGTCAATCATGTTTAAAAGCCAGAGACTCAGAATATCTGCTGTAATGGTGTCTTTTATATATGATAGGGAAGCTGTACCCATGAACTCTCAATAAAATGGCTGACTGAGCAAGTTAATTATCACACCACCACTGGCATACCATCTGGACAAGTGAATTCCACATGACACCACACCTAGATGAGGAGCTGCAGATGATTGACAGATACCTGCTACGAGGCAGTAGAATCTTTCTCCTCCAGGTACAAACTCTCAAATAGGCTGCTCAGTCTCAAGTGGTCAGCCAATAACACACGTGTACAGATAAGCAAAGTTAAATGGTCTCAGTTAGGTTATATATAGAGGTGTTCATTTATATAGATATATACACGCAATAATAAGACATCATGAATTTGGGATGGGGAACACAGGAACAATTCCAGAGACAGGTATACTGTAGATACACAGTGCTTATGTGTGAAGCTCTCAAATGAAGTTATATATAAGTGTTTATTTTAAATGATCCAACATTACACACATTAGATTGATCAAACTGTGGATCAAGTTCTCCCCAAATCCTCAAAAACAGTCCTCGAGTTATCCAAAAGAAACATAGCAATGGAATAGCTTCTAATGGCATTCTGTTATACCCATAGATCAGCACCTCACTCAGCCATCATCAGATAAGCTTCTTACAATAGGTGACAATTAACATGGAGATATGAAATGGACAATACAAAGAGTGGAGCAATTTGGTGGATTAGGTCACAAACAGAATGTCTTCATCAAATCCCACCTTTATGCTTCAGGAATATATACATAAGAGAAGGCAGAAAGATTGTGAAAGCCAGAGGTGATGGATGGCTCAAAGATAAAATAGAATAGTTTTGATGCACTCATAAACTGATGGAAATTGTGTAGAAGTCCTGCATAAGTTCAAGTCTGATAGAGTCTCGGGAATGATAGGGGAAGTGGATGCTGAATGATAGGTGAGTAGGATCTGGGAGGAAAAGGAGAAGCAAATATATGATCTAAATATATAGTGTAAAATGTTTTCAGTGATAAAAAAAGAATACTAAAGGTAACTCACCAATGAGATAAAATCCTCCAAAACTCAAAATTGTGGAAACATAAAAGCATAAGAAATCATTGAGGCTTGCTTGAGTGTGTGTGTATAATAAATAGAAGATAGAAAAAGATGAAAGGCAGTAAATGTTTCATGTCTAGTAGCATGATTTTGGTGACAGCTGAGCATGCCATTATTTACTTTATCAAAAATAAAGAATAGCTAACAAATAGTGTGTATCTTTGAAAATTTGTCAACTTAGTTTTATTGACTGTTGTGGCAATGGTGATAATGGAGAAGCTAGGCATATGTAAGGGAAGAGAATAAAAGAGAATCCTTTTGACCTTATTTTCAATTCTGTAGTAACTAAAACTGGCCCTGGAATAAAATAGGTTATTATATGCACATAATTTAAATTTTGCTTTTACTGTGTTGCTTCCAAAGGTATGAAATTAGTATAGAATTCGATAATTGTTTGAATAAAACAAATAAAAACATGTTTTAATAAATATGAAAGAAATTGTTTATGTATGAAATATTTAAAATATCTGAAAATTATATTTAGAATATATCGAGTTGATATTCAGACTCATTTACATTTACATTATATACCGCTAAGATCATTAAGTCACCCATTTACCTCAGTATGTAATATTGAAATATCTAACAGTGAGCCTTTTTCTCTATTTTCTAATAATTCCCCGAAGTTCCTTCCAATTCTTCCTGTATATTCTATCTACAGTCACTGGATTTTGGGGTGGGATTGTAGCTTCCTAATGTTAGGGTATCTTCCATTTTCTGAACTTCACAAGTACTAGTTTTTATTGGGATGCTTTCTTCCATGTAAGTATGACAATTTTAAGTTGATCTCTGCACTGTATTCCACATAATGATGTCATTTTCCTCTTCACAGCATTAAAATGATATTTTTATTATTTGAAAATATAATTATATCATTTTCAACTTATCCTTCCTTGCTCCAGATCATTTACTATACTCCTTTCTGTAATTGTGTATCTATATAACCGCAGTTAATATGTATATATAACCAAAATTAATTACGTATACATATACACATACATATAACATTCTCACTTTATAACCATTTGTATGTATAATTTTTAGACCATTTTGCTACATAATTTTTGATGTATCCACTGTATATATATTAATGTTTACAATATTCATATGTATCCAACCATTTCTTTTATTTCCATAGTATCTTATTGATGGAAACCAAAAATATTATCTAATTCATTGTTATTACTAAGTATGTTTGGTTCAATATTCATGAATACAAATGTGTTAGACTAGACATGGTTTTGGCTGTTTTGATGTGTCAAAAGAAATTCAAATTCCAGTTCAACATATACATACTGTTACCATGTCTGTACAAGCTAAACACTTATTTACAAGTGGTACAGCATTATTAAATATATATCAACAAGAAGTGCTATTCTGAATATTATACAAGATTCTGGAAGCATATATCCCAACTCTTTTAGATATGTGAGATAACTATTCTTTTTACATTAACATTGTATTGATAAATCTAACAATTAACCTAATTTCATATATTTAATATAAATCATATTTCCATTTGTTGATTACTCTATATTTAATTTTTCTTTAATGAAAGAAAATTCAAATATGGTTTAGAATGTAACATCTCATGCTTGCTCAATTTTTAAGACAAATCAAGTTTATCTAATGTACCTTTTCCATATATTTTTATCAATTACCACATAATTCATCAATCTATATGTTCATAATTTATGTGACTATATAGTCATGACTACTTATAATTAATCAAACAAAAGAAAACTAGATTATTTCCCAAGTTTTATAGTTAATTTCTGTATATATTATACCTTAGTTTTCATTATCAAAAAAGTTACTGTTTTCTGTATTAATATTTTCTGCACTGTTGTATTCATCATTTGAAAATTGATGAAAATTTACTCAACTAATGCCACTTATGTATATATCAGTAAAGCATGATTTATAAAAGCTCAGAGTTAGAAATTGGGGTTCAACCTGAAGATGCTAAAAGCAAAACAGCCAGCCACTGTCTTTTACCTTGAACTCAGTCTGAAATGGCAATCCTACCTCCTGGAATCTCAGATGGAGACTGTATCTGAGAGCTGTCTTTCTCCGGCCTATATTCCTTCTAGGGTTGGGATGAAAGCCATTCATCACTGTCATTAAAAGCATGCACCACCCAGTTTCTATGGCTACTAGTGTGGCTACTGGGATTAAAGGTGTGTGTTACCATAATCTGGTCTGTAAGGCTAACCAGTGGGATTGTTTTACTCTCAGATCTTTAGGCAGTCTTTATTTATTAAAATACAGTTGAAATGCCACTACATATCAGGACACACTATGTCAAAGTTTCTAATTGTCTTTTATTGTCTGTTCTTGCTTATTTTATGGATTGCCCATTTTTTCCCTCTTACTAACTATAGCTAAGTCATTACAAAGGAAAGTATTATCTTACAACAAGATAATTTAGGAAAATTAGAAGCACTGGTAAATTAAACACTAAACAGATAAAGAAAATTACTACATTACATGACCGTATCAGTCTTCTGTGCTGACAAATCAATCAGTAAGAAAAATAATCAACTGGCAAAATAGACTACTAGGAATAAAACATTAAAAACCTTTAGCTATTTCTGAAAGAAATTGAAGTCCCTGTAGACATTTTGTTTGAGCTATTATAGGTTTAATGACACAAGATTCATAATGAACTATTATAGCCATGTTTCTGAAAATAATTTTCTTCTGTAAATATGGACTACTCCTAGAAAATAAGCCCCTCTTGTTTCTTGTGAGCATGACTCATTTTGCTTTGCAAACCTAACACATACTATTCCTGAATTCTCTAGAAATTCAAAACTAACAAAAATTTTAAAAAGACACAAAGCTTTTCTAAACACTGTGTTTATTTTTTATTATATAGAGACAGATGAAGAAATGCAAGTAAAATCCTTTCCAATGTGTGAAAAATTGGTAGGTATGACCTGGATAGACTCGCGTATGTGAATGCTTTATCCTTAAAAAGTGGCACCAGGAGGTGTTGCTTTGTTGGAGTAGGTGTGGCCTTTTGGGAGGAAATGTGTCACTTCGAGGGTGTGCTTTGAGGGCTTATAAACTCAAGTCTCATTAATGCTTTCCATCTCTTGCCTATTGATCAAGATGTAGGACTCTTAACTTCCTCCCCAACACCATTACTGCCTACATGCTGCCATGTCTCACTATAATTATTTTTTTTTTTTTGTTAATGTTTGTACTTAGATGTATTGTACATATGCACATATGTGTTTGTGGGGAGTTCACTTGTGTGTGTATACAAATGTGGAGGCCATCCACCGCCTTTGAAGCAGGGTCTGTCAATGGCTTGGAACTTACCAATTAGGCTAGGCCAGTTGGCCAGTTGGCCACAAGGACCCGACTGCACCCAGTACCT
>PVIU01021599.1:0-31225 GCA_004026605.1 Ondatra zibethicus
CCACACCCACCCACCCACACACCCACACACACATACCCACCCCACACAAATAATATTGAAAAATTATGGCATATGAGCTACCTTAAAATATCTGCCCATTCCCAGAAAAGGCAATCTCCTTCCACTATTCTTCTATCCTTACTGCAAAGTTGAAAAGTGTATTAACTGGTTAATCTGCTTTTTCTCTTGGCCAAGAATCAAGTCTCCTTCCCTGTTCATTGGCTACTGGGTTGTGTTATTGGCCACAATTCCAAGATAGAAAAGGGCTCAGTTTGGAAGTGGTTTCATGTTTATTTTGGGTTGCATAAGAAATAGAGAGAAATCTAGTATCAAAGAATAAGCCACAAAGCAAGGTAGAAATGATAGGCATTGGTTATAGACACTCAGAACCTATTCAAAAGAACCCGATAGAAAATGGTCTAGTCCTCTCCAAATTAATTTTTGAAGATTTACTTTTTATTTATCTGTGTGGTGGTTCAAATGAAAATGGTTCCTGTAGGCTCATAAATTTGAGTGCTTGGCTTTTAGTTGGTAGAACTATTTGGGAATTATCAGGAGGTGTGGCCTTACTGGAGAAGTTGTATCACTTGAGGGTAGGCATTGAGGTTTCAAAATTCCATGCCATTCCTCATCTCTCTTTCTCTCTCTGTCTCCTACTTGAGGATCAAGATGTAAGCTTTTAGCTACTGCTTCAGTGCTATGCCTGCCCGCCTCTCTATTTCCATGTTCTCCAATAGAGTGAGCATTTATGACAACATGGTGATGATCATAACACTCTGGAGTCATGAGCCCCAAATTAAATGCTTCTTATATAAGTTGCCATGGTCATGGTGTCTTATTACAGTAATATAAAAGTAGCTAAGTCAGTATATGTATGTATCTGTGTGTGTGTGTGTGTGGCACACATGCAAGTGCATGTTGGTACTCGTAGAGGCTAGAAGAGAGCTCTGGGTCCTCTGGATCTGGGGTTACAGTGGTCAGAAGCTGCACAGTGTGGTGCTGGGAACCAAACCCTAGTGATGGGAAGAACTGCAAGTGCTTGTAACCTCTGAGCCATCTCTCCAGTCTCCAGACTGATTTTTTTGGATGATTGTACGACATGTTAAAATGACAAGTGAGATGAACTGCACGACTAAATCTTCTCAGGGCCTTTATTATTGTATGTTACCCAAACCTGTATCTTGTTAGGCTGTTTCAGGTGAGAAAATTCTGAGATGCAGCCTTCTTCCTTATTAGGCTGTGGTAGAAGGATCTAAACCATACTTAGGGATACTCTCTCTCTCTCTCTCTCTCTCTCTCTCTCTCTCTCTCTCTCTCTCTCTCTCTCACACACACACACACACACACATATACATATATACATACATATACTATTATCTCCCCTAAATGAGGCTAAAGCAAATTTATTAGTTTTTAAATCTAAAAACACCTTAATTAATTCAGGATGTGAAAGGTTAGTTTGAAAAGAAGGTTTGCTGCTAAGGGAATGGCAGGCACCCTGGTGTGCCGCAGATTGCCTCTGATCTTTTGCAATCCAAGTGAGGGGTTGTTGTTCTGTTATGGATGAGCAGACTCATTATTTCAAAGATAATTGCTCAGCTGCCACACCAGTGAGGTCACACTGAACAGAGCTGTGCTTTCTGAATCAAAGCCTTGAGCTAATTAACAGTTAAAGGTATAAGGAAGTATTTTTAAAAGTCGTATAGAGAGCAACCTACAAACACTCCTTTTAGCCCAAGGATTTAACCACTTATTTGAGGTAGGATGGTGTTAGCAAAATGGTAAAAATGAGGAAGAAATGATGACTGATTTTTCCTTTCTTCTATATAGCTGCATGCTTTCTGTATTGCTCAGATTTTGTTTGATGTCTCTTCTGATGATATTAGACTCCAGGGGACTTCCATCCCAGTGATGAAAGAAATAAAATTAGTGTACAGCATGGGTTTATAGGCTAACCTCTTCAGTTGGAAAGGGAAAAGGTTTGGGCAGCACTTCTGATGGCTAGGGAAAAGAATTCACCTTTCAGTGTCTACCTGGAGTGGTCTGATGTCTGGTAAGTTTTTCCAAGGCAAGAAAATTGCATTTTACAAATCTCTTCCTCATGATTCACATATAAGATGCAGATTAGTGTTCATTTGTTCTTGGGAAGCATTGTGGCTCCATTTTGCACCTGGTGGTTTTTGTTGTTGTTTGTTTGTTTGGGTATTTTTTTCCCACTTGATATGATAAGGTGTGAAGGACAGGCACATTTCTTCACAAGGCAGGAGAGAAACGCTTGGGAAACAGATTATGGATGGAGCCTTGGAGACCTTTGCTTGCAGTTCCTGGGAGGCTCCCTCCGCCTCCTCCAAATGTGTACAGCATCCTGCTGACATTTAAAGGAGCATGTGCAGCACAATGATAACTAACGGCGTTTTAATACTTTTATACCTATTTTAAATTTTTAACCTTGATCTTTAAGTTTCACGGTTTGGATATGATTGAAATCTTGAAGCCCTAGGTATAGAACTTCTTTAGAAATACTCTTACCATAGAGTGGTATAGTGTGCCAAGGTAGGAAGAGGGAAGTCCAATGTGACCTGGCCTCTTTGTTCTGTTTCCCACTCCTCCAAGTGAACGCTACGCTTGCTTGGGTTTCTGAATTGCAATATTTCATAATGGCTCTGCAGGTGATGCTATTGAAACTGAAGCTGAATTTTACAGTAAGCCCCCAAGGTCTTTTGATATTAGGAAAACTATTACCGCTTCACATCAAAACTAGGGATGGCTTATATGCTTTGTGAAGAGATCAAGACTGACCATCGTGGTATTTCTTAGTTTATTTTTGTTTTGTTTTATCTTTGCAGTTGTTTGCGGTGTGGAGCATAGAGTGAAAAAATAAGAAGATTTGAACATTTGCAGATGGGTTTAGGGAGGGCAAATCGTAACTGACTTAGAGTGGAGTGTGTGACACACCAGAACACGAGCGAAGGGGACTGATTCAGAACCAGCGCAGTGACAGGACAGGGTCATTTTGGTATGGTGCTGTCTGCAGGCTGCCATTGACTTAGAGGTGTTTGAATTTCCCCTTTGTAAATTAAGGTAGAGGATCACTGCTGGGATTGGGGGGACTTTGGTAGTAACTTATAACTGAACTGGAACTGGTTATGTAAAAATGAACTGTTTATTTAGCTGTCAGTCGCATGCACATGCTCCTTAAGAGTTTGGTGATGACAGATGCTACCGGCAGGACACAGGATCAGTGTGGTACTCCATTCTCCTGTGCACAGTGGCTGACTCAGAGGTGCACCAGGCTGGCTTTATGCTATGTATTTCGCGTGGAGGAGCAGGGAACCTTTCACTTTCTTCCTCCTGGAGCTGGAAGCCTTTGCCTGCAAAGCTGCCTACAGTGATGCTGGGCTTCAGAGGAGGGAAGTCCGAGAGAGAGCGATGCTAATGCTCAGGGGTCAGGTAAACCAGCGGCTCTTTTAAGTTTCTGGCTTAGTGGCTGGGCTCCTCAGGGCAGTCTTGGGTGCCGGAAGCAAGCGCTTCTGTTCCTCATTCAGTACAGGAGCTCCATAAGCACCTGCCCACTTCTCGGCGGGCTTCTCTTGGGCTCCAGGCATCTCTAGGGCAACGTACCGAGGCCTACGCCAGAGTGTTATTTCAGTGAGAAGACAGAGCCGATTTGAAGGGAAGCCCTCAACTTTCACTCGTCTGTATGCGCAGCCATGTGCAGAGGATTCTCTTGAGAGAGGAGAGGAAATGTTGTCTCAAATGGAGCCAATCTTACCTTTCTCGTGTGTGCAGGGTACCTTCCCTCAACTCGTCTCTCTTTCATTCTCAGCTACCCAGAGAAGCCTGGCCATTGACTTTCTGTGCTTCCTCCCATCTTATCCTCACACTACACTGAGTCTGATCTTTCGTAACACTCAATTCCACGTGAAGATGCCTTTGTCATTAGCTAACACTTGCCTGTGTTCCCTACGGCAGTATAAATTCCACAACGACAGAAGTCACACATATTGGTTATTCTACCCTTTTCTTGTATCCTAGTCTTTTTGCTTTTGCTTTTCCATTTTTCTTGTTCTGCTCTATTCTTTTCTGAGATGGGCATCTCAATATGTTGCCCAGTGTGTTCCTGAAATTCTGGGCTCAAGCAATCCTTTTCTTCTGTTTCCAGGGTACTTTGAAACAGATATGCATTTCGCTACCTCCGCTCTCCTCTTCTTACCAGTCTGACCTTCTACCTAGTAATTATGGTCACTAACAAATTCATTAGAATTGGAAAATGAGAGGAAAAAAAGGAAACTTACTCGCGGGAATGATGCACATGGTCACTCACTGAATCCCCATATCTCCTGTCTTCCTTGATAATATGACCTGGGAAATTTCCCAGATGTTGGACAGCTGTTTGCACAGGGACCAGGTGGCAAGTATTTTGTTGATGAGCGGTTATTCTGATGAACACGGTGGTCCGGAAGCTGCATCCCCTTTGCTAAGGTTTTACTGAGAAGGTTTGGGTGGAAGCTACTGGGTTTTCTTCTTTTTCAGAAAAAGAGGGGCAGGGAATGAATCTCCTCTCCTGTGGCCTTCAGAGGTTATCGGTGGAGGATGTGATTATAAAATCACCTGGGGTCTTTGAGGTAGACAGTGGTGAGACTGAGAGGCGCAGAACAGGAGCATCAACAGAGCCACACAAGGGCCCCGCTGTGAAAATGCTCTTATTCCAGCTTCTGGCCTCATGGACTGAATCAGGTCTCGAAAAGGGCTGTGATAGTGAGTACATTCAATCTATGTAGTCCTAGGAATGTAAAGTTATGCTCTATAGAAAAAAGGCAACTGGAAATAAACTCATGATCAATGAATAGATGTTAATGAGATGCTTACTTGCTTTTGACTGAACTGAGAAAAATGGTCCTCCATGATAATGGGATAAGGAGTTCTGATCGCCGCGATAGGCAAGATGTAGCAGGAAGGATTTCAATTTAAGATAACGTTTTTCTCACCTGTTTCATTTAGTGATACAAAATGAATGTCTACTTCAAGAGCACTGGAGAATTGCAATGACTGCTGTAATAGCTCTAGAGCTGAGATATCGTCAAAAATGAAACTCCTTTAAACAATTACATCTAATTATGCTTAAGAAATATAAAAAGGTTCTCAGTATTTATGAACCAATAAGTTTTCTTTCTGTTTTCCATCTGTGTTTTCTGTCTCAGAGGTCTGTTAAACAGAAGAAGAAAACTATTTATTATTGAATTGCAAGTCTTTTTACTTTTTAATTAAAAAGGTTTTGCAGTATGAAGAAAATCCTTATAAATGATAGCCAGCTCACAACAATGGGAAACCATTCCCACAACTCAGAGCACAGTCTTAGCCCACACTTGCTCCAGTTCATGTTTATGATTTCATCTCAGGTCTTCTATGAATAGCTTGGGTGCATGAATGGACAGAGTACATCATCACCTGAGTAAATACTTCCTAAGCATGTCTTAGTGCTAAGGATATTTTCATGTAAAAGGCTAGGAATGGATCTGTTTTCAATGAGTTTCCGGGATAGTGGAGATGGAAGAACAGTCCTTAAACAAGTGTTTCCCTGAGGGAGAGAAGTGTCAGGGTAGGGAAAATGCTGGGTATAGAAGCAGAGGAACTTTTGACTTTTCTGTGAGGACTGTAAGCCCTCTCTAGGGACACTGTGCATACAAAGATCCAGGGAAAGTAGGAAATGACATTAACAATAAATTCTTTAATTTCTCTTAGGCTACTAGAGGGTAGAATATTATATGCAGTGTAAGCACTCCGTATGCTTTAGCACGTGCCTTTTTAAGATGTGTTTGAACACACCAGCAATATCAAATTGTATAACTGAAGCATTCAGAAGTAGATTGTTTTAATTTGAGATTAAAAGTAAAGTCTAGAGATTAAAAAAAATCTCTGGAAAGAAATACATGAGCGGCATCTAAAATATGAAGACAAAAGAGAAGGCTACATCAACTCTAACCACAATGTGGAAGATTGAGGGTAATTATTGAGAACCTCTGGGAAGTTCTTAAATAATGTCACACATTCAAACACTGATGACAAAGATCCTTTGTTTGACTGAATGTTTATTGGGTTTCTGAATTATGTTTTATAGTTGTCTGTGAACTTTTTGGTAAAAGTCAATTTTAGCAAAAGTCCCTGGTCAATCGCTTCAGTATAATAAATATCTGGTCCCCCTTCTGATAGAACTCGCGAGGTGGTGATGGTCCTGTCTTCAGCAAGCGTTCCACTATGTTGGTTTCTCTAGCTCCTACTTCTTCCTTTTGTGTCCTTTGATCTCCTCTTGGCTATGGATTCCCACTTGTCTGTCATTAGACTCTGTATTCAGAGCTAAGTCCACTCTCTCCTGTGGTTTCCACACTGGGTTCTAGTTCTATCATGATGCCTGAATCATGTTGGCTTTGCTCTTTTGACAAGTATTGTTGACTAGTTTTTCCTTTAACCTAATTCTGGTGCATGGGGGAGAATTAAAGTTAAGTTGCTGATTCTTCCTTGTTGTTTGATCTATCTTAAGTGCTATGTTATTAAGCTCTTTACTATCTCCCTTGAAGCATAGGGTTGGGAGTTTTAGAGAACAGAGTCTTGTCTCTTTGTCATGAAATCCAAGGACAGCACAGAAGTGCTGACTGTTGGCTGGAGAGGAAGATATTTATGGGGGTAGAGAAGTACTTCGTTTGGGTGGTGAGATGTATGGGTTGTAAATTCGAGGGTATAACTCAGGTAAGGAACATCTGTTTATAGACAGGGAATGTCTTACCTCCACTCTGCTGTTATTGCTCGCACAGCTACAATAAATTTTAACTACCTTTCTTCTGTCTAATTTGTCCTCTTCAAATTCTCAGACAGAATTATTTTAATAAAGATTTAAAGACAACACATTCTCTGGTAATGGGTAAATCTGACCATTGCACATTGGTGCTTAAAGCCCTTTGGTGACACCTCATCATCCCAAGGATTACAGGAGCTACATAGGGAGCTTGGCCGAGTGGGAGCTACATAGTTGGCCGAGTGGCTCTCGGCTCTTTCCAAAGTTTTCACCTAACTTCTGCTTCATGCTTAACTTATTACTCTGCCAGATGGATTAGCAGCAGTTCCGTGATAAATACAGGTGTCTCTTAGCTGGCCTATCTTCTCCTTGCCAAAGTGACCTCTTAGATCATAACACTGCTGGCTTCCCAGGCTGCATTGTTCTGGTTTGACCAAGTTCCCTATAATACCTTGCTTCTAAGTCCTGTAGATCACTAGCTTCATTGTTGAATCTCTATTTCCTCTTAATCTACCATGAACTCTTAGGTTGTTAATGTGCCTCCTTTGATTTTATATGCAAAGAGTTTAGTATTACTTCTGAGAAATGGGTGTGGGGCATATCATGGACAGAATTTATCATCAACAGGGTTTATTTTGCTGTTGTTTTAACCCTGTTCATGTAGTATATTAGTCAGCATCCTGTTACCATAATAAGTACTTGAGGTAATCAACTTATGAAGAAAAAAAGATATACTTTGGCTCCGGGTTTTGCAGATTTCAGGACATGTTTGGTTGTCCTAATGGCTTTAGGATCTGGTGAGGGAGCCATCCTGGAGAAAAACTGATTACCTCAGAGTCAGGAAGTGAGGAGGGGCCTGGAGCCTCATGTTTCCCTTCAGAGCATATCCCATGTGTCTCACAGCTCTCCCATGGCATCCTAGCACTTAAAGTTTCGATCACCTGCCTCTGTTCTCACCCTGGGAAGCAAGACTAACTATGGCCAACTGGAGGGCCCTTCTTGTCTATACTATCTGGTCTGTACACTGGGAAATAACCTGCTCCCAACATTTATTTGCTTTTACTTAGAAGAATATTTTTCTTAATCTTCTGATGACTGGAGTCAGGATGAGAGAGTTTTGTTGTTGGTTGTTTTTAACTCTTTTATTTATTTACTCTTTTTCTCTTTTGGCTCATTGCTCATTGGGGGCCTGCCACCCAGCTCCCAGATAAATCACACATGGAGGCTTATTGCTACTTATAAATGCCTATTTCTAGGCAGCTTTTCTTAACTTAAATTATCCCATCTACCTTTTGCCTCTAGGCTTTTTCTTTTTTTTATTTCTGTATATCTTATTTTCACTCTTCGTGGCTGATTATGTGGTTGGATAGCTGGCCCCTTCTTTTCTCACTCCTTGATTTCTCTTGTTTCTTCCTGTTCCCAGATTTTTCCTTTTATTTATTCTCTCTGACTGCCAGCCCCACCTATCCTTTCTCCTGCCTAGTTATTGGCCATTCAGCTCTATTAGATCAATCAGGTGTTTTAGGCAGGCAAAGTAACACAGCTTCACAGAGTTAAACAAATGAAAGATAAAAGAATGCAACACATCTTTGCATCACTAAAACAAATGTTCCATAGCATAAACAAATATAAAGCATATTAAAATGTAAATTCCCAAATAGAGTTTGACTTCTGGATCTCTAATTCACTGCTGTGTGATTTTTTGAACTGATGACTTAAAGTCTTTGAAAATTGAATTTCCCACACAGGTCTGTGGGAGGATTAAGCTTGTTGAACATTTAGGGAACCTTGGAGAGAGTTGCTGACATTTACTAAATTCTAGGCATTGTCATTTCAAGAATTTCTGTATTTTCTGTCCCACTACTTGCTGGCATTCTGTCGAATCTAGGGGAAGTACAGGGCTTGTCGATCAGCACAAAGAATGCGAACAGCCATACATGTGGCATTCCTTCGACCATCTAACTCTGTCGAAACAAGGGACTCACTGTCTCTCAGAAAGAGATTTCACACAATTCTGACAACTTTGTCAAACCATCATGCTGAAGAGACTGGAGCTGAGAAAAAGATGATGGATGGGACCATACTTTGACCAGGACTGCTTCACCATGCATACCTCTTGCCGTCTATTTAACCCTAAATCTCAAGTCAGTACTCCAAAGATGGATAGCTAGACTTTGTGTTTGTTCATTTTACAAATGTGGGTACATTGAATAAATTTCCTTCCTTCCTTCCTTCCTTCCCTCCTTCCTTCCTTCCTTCCTTCCTTCCTTTTTCTTCTGTCCACTATTATTTGTTTACTGTCCTATTGAGGACAGGGCAAGCAAGCCTGACTAGTGAGGCCTGCCAGATCCCAGGCTCTCCCATTGCTCTAGCAATGGCTCTGGTCACCATAGCCAGGAGACAAGGCACACTGTTCTGTTTCAGCTACTCGTAGCATGTTGTCTCTGTGTGGGGAGGAAAGACCGAAGCTTCCATGAAGGTGCTTGAATCACTTTATTTTAGAGACCTGCCTTGCTCTTCTCTTTAGCTGGCATCAGTTGCTGTTTATCGCTCTTTGAGGAAGCAGAGGAGAGAATGTTTGGGATTTGTTTTGGGCTTTTGAGAAAGCCTGGTCCTTGGTAAGTACCCCAGGCTTTATCTTCTGTTGGCTTGGAGGGTCCTTTGAAACATTTAGGCTCTTTCTAAACAAAGTCAGTTAGCACCGTTTGGAGACCGATTTAGCATTTCTTAATTGTTCTTATATTTAAGAAATACTAAACTAGGTGACTTTGCCACAATGTGGCTTGTATACATGCATGAAGTTGTGGGATGCAGTTAGACCAACCATGAATGTAATTTTGAAGCAATAATCAGAATAAACTTCAAAAATTAACCTTTGGGCAATATTTGAATATTGATATTTGAATATTCAATATTTGAATAGTTTTCAGCTGTATAAAGTAGACTAGGTGCTAAGATGCAAGTTTTAACACTTGTCATACCCAATGGTTTAGGCCGCCTTATATGTGCACTCCCTCTCTCTCTTCCTGAGAGAGAGCATCTCACTGTTCAGACCTGGATGGATTGGAACTCACTCTATGTACCATACTGGTCTCACGCACCATGCTGGTCTCACGGGGAGTCACCTGCTTCAGTCTCCTGAGTGCTGGTATTAAGGGCCTGGTTCACTAGGCCTAGCAGGAGGGTTTTGTTTCTTCCTACGAGTTTGCTCTTAATGCGTTCTGAGGCTAAGTGCAAATAGCAGGTGCCAGTCTGAAAAAGGAGGATGTGACCCAAAGGAGCATGTGCACAGTGCACTCTTTAAAGGTAGAGTCTGCATTTTATGATATAAGTTTATGAGGTGTGCTAAGAACATTAGAGAGCTAGATATGCTGTGTTTAAGCAGTAAGACAATACATAAAGCAGTTTTATAAGATTGCAATCAAAATTCCTGGGGAGTTTTTAAGGCTTGGTAATAAGAAGTCCTCATCAGACCAGTATAGAATCAGAATTTTGAAAATGGGTGGAATTTATGAGAGAAAGGGGACATATGTGTTTCTGGCCAGCGACAGCTGAGCAAAGACCTGGGGTGGGAATGCTCAATCAGAGGGTGAGGAGTAAACACGAGAGGAAAAGGCCAGTACAAGTACCGGAGTGGGTGGGGTTTTTGGAGATTTTGGATTCTTTTGGTGAAAGGCCATTTCCTTTTAGTTATGCAAACATTAGTAAGATGTTTGGGGCCTTTACTGTAACATCTCTGCCATAGACTGCCTCATGGTCTTCAGATGGGACCAGGGGAATGGCCAATGACTGCCTACTTCACAGATTTAAGATGGGACCAGGGAAATGGGCAATGACTATGTCTTCAGATGGGACCAGGGGAATGGCCAATGACTGCCTACTTCATGGACTTCAGATGGGACCAGGCAAAGGGCCAGTGGATGCTTTAGTCAGGCACATTGTTTGTTCTCAAAGTTGCTGGCTGCTAGTCTGGGAAATGATTTTACATCTTTGAAACCTTTTTTTTTTTTAACATGACACTCTTATTGTCTTTCTCTTTCTGTTATTGAAATTCTCTTTGGGAATTTCACATCATATACCCTGATCAAACTCACTTCCCAGGCCTACCATGTCTGCTCTCCCACCCTTGTGACCTCCCCCAACAGAATAAAGATTAAAAAAAAAAGTCAGGTTTTGTTATTTATATACTCACTGGAGTGTGGTCAAACTTTCAGTGGCATGCCCTGTAAACAGAACTGAGTTCTTCCCTTCCAGCACCTCTGCCAGAAGCCAGCAATGGTTGAGAGCTACTCTTCAGCATCATTAGAGCAGTTCTCTCCAATGACTTCCTGCTTAGGCCTCCGTTTTAAAAAAATCTTTATTTTGATGGGGGAGGTCACAAGGGTGTGAATGCAGACAGGGAAGGACTGGGAGGTGAGGGTTAGGGGTTGTTGCATAAGCCTTCCATGTTCCTCTTTCTCAACTGTGTGTTTACAGTCATCCATATCTCTGCCAAAGCAGCTTCCTTGCCCTTTACAGTCAGCAGAGCATGGATCATGGGCTTCCAGGTGACTTCTAGTGAAAGCACAGAGCATGTACACAGCCCCCAGCTACAGTACGAACTATGGACCCAGACATGACCCTTGGAAGCAGCACAGATCTAAACATCACCATGGCCTCAGGCAGCAGCATAGACTGTGGACATCTACAAGGACTTCAGTGATTAACATGGGCATCAACACAGTCTGTGCTGTCACATGAAACCATATTGATGTCCATGGGCCTGCTGCTCCTGGGGCCATACCCATCTGAGGGGCCACCAAAGGTCATGGTGATGTCCAGGCCTGTGGTACTGCCGAGGACCATGTTGAGGTCCGTGGTCCTACTTTAAAACTTTTCTTTGTTTTGTGAATCATGTCTCTAATGCCAGTGGGAAGAAGAGTTTAAATATTCAAAATGTTCTCTTTGCTCTCTGGTCCCCTTGGGTTTGCGTGGGCTACAGTAAGACTGTCTGTGTTTTTAATAAGCCTAAGGATTCTGGGCCACAGTTAGGGCAATGGTAACAAAGAGAGTTATTTCACCCTGACATTTCCTCCAGCAGAGGGTCTGGAATATTCCACTTCTTATTTCCTGCAATGCTAGACAGACAAATCTACAAGCAACAAACAGAAGCCACAGTGTGTTCAAACGCACCTCACTCATGTGCTGCTAACCCAATGCCTCTGCCTGTTGTATCCTAAAGAAATGGTGAGTGTTGGGAGAAATAGATATGCTGACCTGAGTTAAATATTGCACCATGTGTACTTGTGTTGAAATTACCTGAATACATCAGTTACAATACATCTGATTAAAAATAAAGAAAATCTGTCTTTCAAACTTAAGTCAAAAGAATTCTTTCACTCTGAAGAGGGGTAGACAATGCCAAATTTAAAATTAGGAGAACACAACTAAAGGTTAGATTGAAATGTCTGGAGAGGCTTCCTGCCTTGTTGTTGGGCACAGCTCATGCCCAGAGCTTTAAACCCGGATGCTAAAATCCCCATGTTCTTGTTAACTCTGCATCCTCAAGTGAGCAAACAAAATGGGGGGGGGATTTCTTTTTACTCAGAGATAAACTCCTGCCTATAGACACATTGTGAACTTTTAACGGAAAACTTTGTTAGTTATACTAATAGTTTAACCTTGAAAATTTGCGTCCTGGTGTTCTGTCTATAGTGATACTTAAATTCTGACCACATCGGTCCCGGTTTCTTTCTTTCTTTTTCCGCCCAACATAACGTTTTTATTGATTGCTTCCAAATTTCACATAATGCACCTAGATTACATTCACTTCCCAGTATTCCCAGTCCTTCCACACCGCCCCCCGCCACTTATGAGTTCCCCACAAAAAAAAGAGGAAAAGAAAAAAGAAGTGAAAAAAATACCACTCCAATTTGCATCGCTCATGTATTTACTGGAGCATTTGTGGTCCTGCTGCAGCTGGGGCCATGGTGATGTCTGTGGTCTTTGCTGCCACTGATGGACATGATGGTGTCCGTGCTCCATGCTGCCACCAGAGGATGTCTGTGTTCTATGCACCTGCTAGAGGCCATGTGCCACGTTGAGGTCTGTGTTCCATGTTACCACTGAAGGCCATGATGGTGTCTGTGGTTCACGCTGCAGCTGAGGGCTATGCTGATGTCTGTGGTCTATACTGCTCCAACTACTGAGGTTGTGATTAGAAACTATGTGGAAGTCCATGGTCTGATGTAAAGAACAAGGAAGTGTCTTTTGCAGTGGCGTTGATGACTGCAGACAGTAGAGAATGAGAGACATAGAAGGCTGCTTGCCTACCCCTCCCCGCCATCCAAAGAAACAGTCTAGACAGGAAGTCATTGAAGAGAACTCTTAAAATTTGTGTCCGGGATCCTGAAGTGTAGTTCTTCTGCCCTGGTTTCTTAAAAAAAAAAAAAAAGAGATTAGCTTTTCCTTAGTATTGGTCTCTAAATGCTGATAATAAGGCCTCCCTGTATCACCAAATTGTCTCTATGTCTCATCATTCTATATTCAAGGTTCTATCATTTTCTTGCAGTGGATTGGGACTCAAGTGGCTTATGCCTCCTCAGAACCAGAGACTTGGGTTCTGGGTTTGTCCTGCTGTGTCCTTAGTGGCCTTTTTTTTTTGCTGGCCTTGTCCCCTGTATGGTACGGGTCACTACCTGGGATCCAGCTTGGGATTCAGGTCTGTGATGGTTCATTAATGTCCACACTGCTGGGTACTTCCCCACCCATGTGGACTGCACTTGTATGGTGGCTTCCCTCATCTCTCCAGCGGTAGGCACAGACTGCCTTTTCCCGCCAGTTCAGGAAAGTCATTTCCCTTGTATAGTGTCCAGGCCACGTGGGGGCTGTGATGTCAAGGCATTGGTCTAGCAGACTAAACTCTTGATTATTCCAGTTTCTCTCAAGGGATAAACAGCATTTTCTCTCTTACAGCCCTTGTTTTCCTTGAGGACTCCCCAGTTTGTCACACACAGTTCTGCACACCCGAACTCCGCACTTAATTCTCACCATCTGCTCTCTACCTCTTGGCCTGTTTAAATGAGGGTCACTTCACACCCTGACATAGTCATTCCTCCAAATGATGTGATGTTTGAATATGGTCTGCACAATTGTACAATGGAGATCTAGGGACTAATTTTTTTCTAAATTTAGAGGCTGCCTGGTTTCTGGTATTGTCAAGATAACCTGCTACACAAATGTAAATATGTTTATTTAAGGATTTAATTCACATGCTGTTAATCTCAGTGGCTCAAAATCCATAGGCAATCCTTTCAAGCAAGTAGATTACTACTGTGCATAGAATAAAGGTTGGTCTTCCACTTCCACTTAAAGTCATATACCTAACTGCTAGTTGCTAACATGATGGTATTTGGAAGTAGGACTTTTTGGAAACTCATAAAGCTTAGATGAGGTCATAAGGGGCTCCTGGACTTTGGTTCACTTTTTTTAAAGAAGAGGGAAGGTGTCCTAGTTATGTTTCTTTTGCTGTGATAAAACATAATGACTAAATGCAATCCATAGAGGAAAGGGCTTATTCCAGCTTATAGTTTATGGTCCCTTATGAAGAGATGTTGGGATATGAGCTTAAGCCAGAAAGTTGGATAGAGGAATTGAAGTAAAGACCACAGAGGAGTACTGCTTACTGACTTGCTATCTACAGCTTGTTCAGGCTGCTTTTCCATACAACTGTGAACCATCTACCCAGGGATGACACTACCTACATCAATCATCAATAAAGATAATGACCCATACATTGGTCCAAAGGTCCAAGAGCTAATACAATGAAAATTAAATTTTCATAATTTAAGTTCTTCCTGGATGTGTCTAGCTTGTATCAAGATGACAAACCAAACCAAACCAAACAACAGAACCCCCAAACTAGCCACCACAAAAGGAGAGTAGTTTTCAATGTTTTACTGGTTGTGCGTGTGGGAGGGGGGCAATCTCTGAAAGCCTGGGAACCCCCTCACTAGGAAAAAAATTTTCTGTAACTTGGTCTAGAGCTCTATGTACTTTAGACCAGCAGGAACCAAGCTCTCACTGAAGCCTGTATTCAAGCCTATGAACTTTGTCATGGAAGCCCACGCTTACTGATGCATGCTGGGTAAACAGATCTCTACTTATGGCAATGCACACTGACTGATGCATACTGGGTAAACAGAGCTCTGGTTTTAGCAATCCATGTTGACTGTTGCCTGCTGGATAAACAGATCTCTAAGCATTCCTGTTGACTCAAGTTTCTGTCCTGCCCGGTTCCCGCAGCTGTTAAGTCCCAAAGAAATCACAGAGAGGCCTACATTAATCATAAACTGATTGGTCTAGTATCTCAGGCTTCTTATTAATTAATTCTTATAACTTATATAAGTCCATAATTCTTGTCTGTGTTAGCCACGTGGCTTGGTACTTTATTGGGTGAGGCAGTCACATCGTGTTTCCTCTGTGTTTGGGTTACAGCTGCTGACTGCACTTCCCTCTTCCCAGCATTCTTGTTGCCCCACCTCTACTTCCTGCCTGGCTACTGGCCAATCAGCATTTTATTAAAAACAATACAAGTGACAGGATAAAAGACTATTTTCCCACAGCACATTCCTTTTATTCTTCAGAAATTTCTGATCATGGAGGTATAGAGGTTTACCCAAATAGTCACAGAGTTTTAGAACTGAGAAAGGAACGCATAGTAATTAATGTGATGCAGGCAGTAAAGAAAAAGTCTAGCAATTATGCACCTGAAACTTTTGGCACAGGGCCACATCCAAAATGAGCTCTCAGTAATTGTGGATGATAATGATCTCAGGATGCCTAGGATGGTCTTATGCATTGCTTCCCCCAACATAACTAGACTTCAAATAGGCTCCTTTCTCAGTTTGGTTCCCCTGACTTCCTTTTTTATTCTTCAGAAAGTAAATGATTTTTTTTTTGCCCATTTGCAATGTCAATATTTACAAGAGCCTACTTCCAGGTTCACAACTCACTCACGCTTTCTCCAGCACTATTTGAAATGTGACCAGAAGTCATGCCTTGTCTCCCATTCTCTGCGGAAAGACAGTTCCTGGTCCAGCCCTTATAACTGCCTCCTGCCATAAATATAGGGGCTTGCTTCTTCTTCTGATAATTTAGATCACAAACACAGATCACCTATCATTTTACCCATCATCATACAGCACTTTTCTGATTGTTCCTACCAGTGTGTAAACCCTTGCTCACCCTTTGAATCATGGTGATTTTTTTTTGTGTGTGTTATAACCTTTAGTAAAGTCTTGCTTTCCTGTTTAATTTTGTCCAATAAATTTTTGCTTTGAAGAGAATATTTTTCACAGTAGGTAGCTTGAATAAAATGGCTCCTATAGATCTATAGGGAATGGCCCTACTAGGAAGTATGGCCTTGTTGGAGTAGGTGTGTCACTGGGGGTAGGCTTTGAGGTCTCAGAAGCTCAAGCCAGGCTTACTGACAGTCTTTTCCTTCTGCCTGCAGATTCAGATGTATAACTTTCAGCTACCTTTCCAGCACCATGTCTGCCTGCATTCCACCATGACCTGCCATGAGGATAATGGACTAAATCTCTGAACTGTAAGCCAGCCCCTATTAAATGTTTTCCTTTATAAGCATTGCCATGGTCACCATGTATTGTCACATCAGTACAAACCCTAACTAAGACATTCAGATTTGAAGACTTGGAGAAGAGAGGTCAAAGGTAAATGAGGACAATGAAGGGATATTCTTATGGATTACAGTGGAACCTATTGAGATAGTGACTGACATTCAAGCAAAGAAATGGCTCCGGGACTTTGACAGGATGGGGACCTAAACATCTAGCAGCATCATGCAATGTTTAAACCTCTGGATTCTGTGTTATTAAAATATGGGATGTAAGTTATGTATGGAGAAAGGAGAACTGCCAAAAGGGAAGGGAGAGGGCCACCAGTATGAACCAGAATGAGGAAGAGAACCTATGTTTTTAGCTGAAACCCAATTGGTAAACTCTTAAAAAGAGCATTATAGTGGTAGAGATGTGACTGAGAAATCTAAAATGGAGGATTAAATGTTACTAGTAAGTTCAGAAAGTGAATGTAACTCATTTGAGACTTTGGAGAGGAAGAGAAGGAGGAGGAGAGGAAGTGGAATGGAGAAAGAGGAAGAGAGTTCACCTGCACCAAAAAATTAGACCAAATAGACATCTACAGAATATTCTAATAGCTATGGAATTCACATTCTTTTCAACAGCTCATACATGCAGTTTTCTCTAAAACAGATAGTATTTTAGGCTAGAAAATAAATCTTTAACAAGTTCAAAGAGTCAACATAATTTCTTGTAGCTTATAAAATCAAAGTGTAATGAAATTAGAAATGAATAGCAAGAGCAGCTACAGAAGCTATAACATACATGGGAACTAAACAATATACTGTTGTGTAATTGGATTTTTGAAGAAATCTTGGAGTGAACTTAAAAATCCCTTTAATCAAAAGAAATTGAAAGTACAACTATTCAGAGCCACAGGGATCTAGCAAAAGCTGTGTGAAGCATAACTTTTTCAGCTATGAGTGAATACATTAAAATTTTAGATCTCAAATAAGTAACATAATGAAACAACCAAGGTCTTAGCTAAAGAACAAGGCAGACTCAAAAGGAGTAGATGGAAAGAACTAATAACATATGAATAGTTTTTTTAAAAAAATATCATAATGAAAGATTGTGTTCTTCAGGCTATAAGTATCTACAGACAGGAGTCTAATGATCCTCTTGTTGTATTATCTCATTTTGTTAATACAACAGCTTTGTTAAGGTGATTTATAATTCTGATTTTCTGTGTAATAAGCAGTTGAGCACCTCTAGAAAACACTGTCTTTTAAATCTGTTTATTGATTATTTGGAAATTTTACATCATGAACCCCAATCACACTTATTTCCAAGTCTTTCCAGGCCCACCCCCACCCTTGTGACTTCCTCCCACTAAAGACAAAGAAGCAGAAATAGAAGCAGAAAAAGAAGGAGTAGAAGGAAAAAAGGAGGAGCTGAAGAAAGAGAAGGAAGAGCAGGAGAAGAAGAAGTTTAATTTGTGCTACCCTTATACTCACTGGAGTGTGGTCAAACACCCCATAGACATTCTCTTAAAGAAAACAAATTCCTTCCCCTTCCACATATCTGCCAGAAGTCATCAGTTGTGGAGAGTTACACTTCAACATCCTAATCACAATTTGAAAGTGTTCTCCACCATGATTTTCTCTCTAGGCTGTTACTTTTCTTTTTTGGGTATGGGGTGGGGATATGGATTGTCACAGAAACTTTCTATGTCCCTAATTTCTCAACTGCGAGTCTGCAGTCATCAGTAGCACTGCACAAGTAGCATCCCTGTCCTTTGCAGTTATTGGGAGAATGAGGGTTCCGGTGACAGCCCCGACCACTGCTGCTGGGGGTCCTGTTGATGTCTATAGTCCTACTGCAGCTGGGAGCTGTGCTGATGTCCATGGGCATGTTACCACCAAAGGCCATATGGATATCTGTGGTCTGTGCTGCTACCTGAATCCATGTTTTTGTCCATGGCAAGTGCTGATACTAGAGACCACGTGTAGAACACTTTAATTTTTTTATGCAAGACACCATAAAGAAGATTAATCCAACATCTTAACATACAAGTAGAAAAATGTCCACAAATCTGCCATTCTTTTTTCTCCTATTTTTATTTTAATGAAAACATTTTTTTTTCATACAGAATATTCTGATTATGGTGTCCTCTTTTCCAACTCCTCCCAGATCCTTTCCACTTCCTGTTCCGTCTAAATCCCCATTTTTTATCTCTCCACTTAGAAAACAAACAAACATCTAAAGAATAATAATATGGGTTTCTAGGCTTGGTGTAACCTGGAGGACAAGCATAGCTCCACCCCAGGTCTCAAGACCTAGAGGAGGAAGATTTCACCCATGAGTCTACTTGCTGCCTCTGGCACCAGACAGTTGGGCACCATCATGATGAATGAGTACAGGATGGTGAAATGGGATGGGGGCAGAATGATTTACTGAGGAAGATCTGAAGAGGCAAGGGAAGGAAGGAACAGGTTGAGATGCCTTGCTTGCTATCCAGGGCCATGTTGATGTCTGGGCCTGGGCTGATACAGCTGTGGGGGTCTGTATTGATATCTGTGGCTCCTGTTAGTACTGAAGTCCCTGTGGACACCTGGAGTCTGGGCCACTACCTGTGACCAAGTTGATGTCCAAGGGATGTATTCCCACAGGAAGCATGCCAATCCAGGATTCCTATGTCACCATCCAAAGCCATGGTGATGTCTAGCACAGATTGCTGCTGGGTGCCATGTTAGGTTCTATGGCCTTGCTGTGAATGGGCTCTGAGTTGATGTCCATGGCTCCTATTGTCATCAAGGGCCATGTAGTGTAATTGTCAGATGAAATGATTGCCTAATTTGTTCTAGTATAATAAAAACTCTGGAGCCAGAACTTGAGATAAAGACCTGTAGAATCCAAGGAAAGTAGAACAAATGATTGACCTTCTCTTCACATTCTTCAGAACCTCCAACACTGGAAATACCCGAAAGTCTTCCAGAGTCTCTTTCTGCCCTCTCTAGCTGATGTGGGATTCCCCTCTGTATGCTGTAAATATGTTTTATTACAATTGGTTAATAAAGAAGCTGCATTGGCCTGTATCAGGGCATAATAGAGCTATGCAGGAAAACTAAACTGAATGCTGGGAGAAAGAAGGCAGAGTCAGAGAAATGCCATGTAGCTGCTGAAGGAGACAGATGCTGGATGGAACCTTGGTGTTAAACAACGAGCTTCATGGTAAAATACAAAATAATAAAAATAGGTTAATTTAAGATGTTAAGAGCTAGCTTGGCCAACAAGTATTACAATTAATACAGTTTCTGTGTGATTATTTTAAGTCTGAGAGCCTGGGAATGAGCAAGCACCAATGTGGGCTAACTACATCTGTGTAAAACCTGAAAGAGCTTGGTAAGGAATTCTAGACACAAAAGAACAGAGTTTAGTGCAGCTTCTTGGTACCAGCATATTTTTCAGAGAGGCTCTGTTTGCTAAAGGCAAGCAGAGGTGCAGCTCCTTTATTTAAGAGGTTTCCTGACTCAGCTTTAGTGGCATGGTTTCTTGGTTTGCCAACAAATGGCTCTGGCTCTTTTAGGAGGTCTGGCTATGGAGCATTTAAATGGGGTTTGTGAGCAGACTGCTACAACTTGCTTAATGGTAACATAGACCTCCTGTGTGCCTGAAAATGGGGCTGTGAGCACGGCTTGCAGAGCTGGCACTGAACATACCTCTGCCATGTTGAACTGGGCAAAGAAGCCTTAGTCCTAGTCATGCTGTTTAGCATTTTAAGAAATACTCCAGGACAAAAAAGGATTACAGATATGCAATAGCACAGATTCAGACATAAAAGACCCCTAAATGAGACACAGTGTGTTCAAAAAATGTATGTAGGCTTGGGAGAGAGAGAAAAATAATATAGACAGTTATACAAAAAAGTAAATGGTTTTAAAAAAATAAAACAGAGTCTTTAAAGAGACAGAGTGCAGAAGTCATAGATTAAAAGAGTAAAGAAAAATAAGCCATGTAAAGATAAAAATACAAAGAGTGTGGATTATATATATTATATTTTCTTTAAATTTTTTGACTGTGAATGAGCTAAGTACAGAGAGACATTTCATTGTACAGGCTCCTAAGCTAAACCAACACAGATATTTTAAAGGTTTCTTGACTTCAAAATTTGGGTCTAAGGATATGTTGCTTTGGAAAAGGGGATTTGCTTTGGTTTCTATAGAAGATGAAAACCTGTAGAACATTTCAAGACTAATGTGGTTTTATGGAACAAGACCCCCTGAAAGGTCTCCATAAATCCCCAAATACTTTTTCCAACAAAAACAGAAAGAAATTTGGAGAGGATTATTCCCAAATTCCCAAATATTGTTGTAAATGTTTATTTACAATTAAAAAGAATATGCTATAGAGATGAATACTTTGCATTGGTATGTATCTTGGTTTATCAACACAAATTTAAGGTAAATTTTGTTATATGTATATTTCTGCTCTTTATTAAGATATTATGTTTGTGCAGTTCATTTAAAAATGCAATGTATAATTAAGAAATATAGGTTGATAGATAGTCATCTAAAATAGTCAAGCTTGTAGTCATGTTAGATGGTTTGCTAGATGTACAGAGATGTACTTCAGATGGATAGGTATTCTTCAAACCTTTCAAAGACTAACAGAATATGGCATTTAAAATGTTTTAAGAACTTAGGACTTTTCATGACAATGAGACACATTTGCTCCTGGCAGCACCAATATACTCCAAGAGGATGATGGGCATTGAAGAGGCTTCTGATGGAGTTGGTTAGCTGTTGGGCCTGGACTGCTTGATGGTATGCTGTATAAATTGGACATGCAGGGCCCACAGAAAAATGACTACGTAAGTTGCCTAAAAAAGGTGAGACAGTCATTCATGGAAAAGTCTACCAGACATTCAGTAGGACACAGAAGAAGGTTACTGACAAATTGCCAAAATATAGGCACAACTGTCTTTCAAATTTCCTACTTCATGGAAAATTCTTCCAGATACTATGGATGCCCTAATGTTACCAAAGAACTTTGGGTGACTGTCCAGGAAGTGAGATGTCTTGTCAATTCTTGAGTTTTGGAAGTTGCTTACAGTGTGCTTCCTGTTTACTTAGGTAATATTATATCATTCTTGAGTCTTTGATGGAGTTGAAGAAATATAGTTATAATTATAAAAGATAGATCAGATTAGATATAAAACTTTAGGCTCAAAAAGATAGAATAGATGATAACGTATTTTCCTTAATTTGCCAAATATAAATGAACTGAAAATTGTAACTATAATTCTTGCTTGATAACTATTTTCTTATATGTTATTTTGCTATGTTAAAGTTAAGACTTTCCTTTTTTATTTAGACAGAAAAGGGAAGATTATGTGGGGTTCCCCTCTGTATGCTAAAAATGCATTTTATTACCATTGGTTAATAAAGCTGCTGCTTTGGCCTGTAGCAAGGCAGAATAGAGCTAGGTGGGAAAACTAAACTGAATGCTGGGAGAAAGAAGGCAGAGTCAGAGAAATGCCATGTAGCCACCGAAGGAGACAGTTGTCAGATGGCACCTTGCTTGTAAACTATGAGCTTTGTGGTAAAGTACAAAATAATAAAAATGTGTTAATTTAGGATGCAAGAGCTAGCTAGAAATATACTTAAACTATTGGCCAAACAGTATTATAACTGATATAGTTTCTGTTTGCTTATTTTGGGTCTGAGTGGCTGAGAACAAACAAGTAGCCTATGACTACATCTAGCCACCCTGCAAAGTCCTCCAAGAACTTTGTGATTCATCCCAGTCAACAAATAGCTGACTCTGTCCTAGATTCAAGGTTACTTTATTGGCACAGTAGAAGGGCTATACAGACAATTTTCCTGCAACATTTCCCCCTTTTTGTCTAAATAAAAAGGAAAGGTTTTGACTCTAACAATGCAAAACTATTTACAATAAGAAAAATTACCAAGTAAGAAATACATTTACAATATTCAGTCCATTAGTATTTGGCAAATTTAGAGAAAATATTCCTTCCTATATCTTCTCTTGATGGATCTAAAGTTTTGTACCTAATTTGCTTTCTATCATGACTGAGGGAAACTGAAACTATAACCACATAATTTTCAACTCTATCAGAGACCTGAGAAGGATATAATATTACCTGAGTATGCAGGAACTGAAGAAAAAGCAATTTCCAAAACTATGAAATGACAGAGACATATGACTGCCTGAACAGTCACCCCTAATTTTTCTGTAATGTTGGAGAATCCATCTTTGGCCTATTATATCTGACAGACATTTTTAAGAAGCATGGAATTTTAAGGACCGTCCTTCCTTGTCTTGATAAAGTTTAACATTTGCCCTTCTTTTTGTGTCCTATTGGTCCAGTTTTGGCAGTATACTGTCTGCAATTGAGACAAAGGCAGTTTCTTTGCCCAAATTGCTAGCTTTTACCATAAAGAAATCAAATTCCTTATGGAGTTTCTTTGATGCCCATCTTCCTCTTCTTAAGTAAATTGGTGCTGTCAGGAACAAACGTGTAACACTGTCATGAAAAGCCTAGGTTATTAAACATATTAAATTCTGTACATTCTGTAGGTTTTTGAAGTGTTTGAAGATTGCTATTTATCTAAAATGTATCTCTGTATAACCTTGAAAACATACCTAACATGACTATGTCTGATAGTTGTGGGTGGCTAACTATTAACCTGTATTTTTAAATATCCTACATAGCTTTTAAGGACTAAAACTTTCCATTACATAATTAAATAAGTCACATAGGTACAATACCTAAAACAGAAATAAAAACATGTGTACATTATAACAAAAATAACTTTAAATTTGTATCAATATACAAAATAATCTTCAACAAGAGTAGAAAGATATATACAGTATAACTTTAAATTTATATTAATAAACCAAGATTTATACCAATGTAAAATATTTTGAGATTAATAGTTGCTTTTAGGATTAAAATAGATTCAGTACTCTACCTTTTCCCCTATAATTCCTATTTCTTATCCCCCTTTTTTCCTTTAGAAAGAGATCTTTGAATTTAACTCTTCTGTTTAGTTATTTTTCACTATGACCAATAACAGCTTGTAACCAACTGTCCTAAACAATGACAAACATTACAATCCATGGAATAGCCAAAATCCACCCGTACCCCAACTCTTGGGTGCAAGTGAGCTAGCCCCAAATACGTGAGAGTGGGAGGGATATCCTGACAGTCTGTCATGCTGTGATGTGGGTTAAGGGAGAGAGATACCCCTTTTGCTTCTTGTCCCTCAACCCTTGCCACCTTCTACAGGTGAGAAAAACTGGTCCTAGGATCATGAGAATGAGAAAGCTGATTCTGCCCTCCATTGGCCGCAGCACTTGGGAGAGTGAGCTCTGCATCTAACTCAGGCAGCTTAGTAGAGCTGACCTGTTGACAGAGGCACAGGTGATCTGGTACCGTGAATGTGCAGAAGAGATCTGGCTCTACCCTTCATCTGCCATACAGTGGAGCAGGTGAGGGACAGATGACTTCCTCCCTCGTACTCCCTCCCTCCTCTGCCCTAGTTGCCTGTGGTGGGTGGGAGAGCTGGCCCTGAAGTCATGGGTAGGTGAATTGGCACTGCCCCCTCCCTTCAACAGCACTTAGGAAAGCAGGCCCCGTCCCTTGCTTGAGAAGCAAAATAGAGCTGACCCTGTTGATGGGGGCACAGGTGAGTGGGCCAGAGGGCACAAGAGCAGGAGGACTGACTTCACTCCTCCTCTGCCATGTAGTGTCATGGATAAGAAAAAATGCCCTCTCTCCCCTCATCCCTGGCCATCTGTGGCAGGTAAGAGAACTGGCTCCAGGGCCACAAGAATGGGAAAACCGACTCTGCCCCTTAGCAGCTGGGGCATACAGGAGAGCAGGCATGGAACCTTACCTGGACAGCACACTAGAATTAACCCTCTTGGTGACGGTGCAGGTGAGCTGGTCCTGCGGGCATGAGAGCAGGAGAGCTGCCTTCACCCCCTCCCTTCTATGCCATGGAATGGCAAGGTAAGGGAAATAAACCTCCGTCCCTCCCCTTGCCACCTGTGACAGGCTGGAAGCCAACTCCAGGTGCATGAGGATGGGAGAGCTGGCCCTACTCATCACCAAATGCAACAATTTGGAGAGCAGGCCCTACACCTCACCTGAGCAAAACAGTCTTTCTGGTCCTGGTACTCTGAGTGTGGGTGAGCTGGACCTGAGGCTGTAAGTGCGGGAAAACTGGCCCTGGTCCATGCAGTCAGCTGCATTGGTGAGCTAGGTAAGGCAGTGTCGGAAAGCTGTCCTGGGTGATGACAATGAGGGAAAGCTGAGAGCTGACCTACACAGCTGCCACCCAGGCCTACAACCAAGACTACATGGCAGCTCACCCCAACAAACACCCACCTCATCTATGAACTGCTGGAGTATGTGAAGGGGCTCAACCTTCAGAACCAAAACTACAGGATCTCCATGACATGAGGCAACAATAAAATATACCCTCAGTGAAAGCCCAGTTTTGACAGTGTAGCAGAAGTCAGAGGCCTCAAATCTGACCAGTGACTCATTGCAATGAACACTTACAAGTAAAAATTATGAACTAAAGGGTATATTGTGTGACTCACTGGGCAACAGTGAGTACTGTTGTATATGTCCTATTCCAGTTTGGTTTTGCTTTCTCTATTTCTGTTTTATTAGTATTCTTTTTTGTTTGCTTGGGGATTTTTGTTTTTTTTATGACTTTGTAGATTTCATATCATTGATCCAATCCCACTCATCTCCCCATTCCCTCACTTCCACCTTCTGCCTTTTCAACTCCCCCAAAAACAAAATTTCAAAGTAAAACCAAAAAAATTCAAAATAATAACAATGATAATAATTAAAACCTCAGCATGGAAGTTGTACTGTGAGTTGCCTACAAGCAATCAGGAGAAAAAGAGCAAAAGAAAAACACATGAAATATGTATAGATGTAGAGACACAGACTTTTACTCACATAGAAATTCCATAAAGACACAAAGCTAAAAACCATATTACATGAAAAGGACCTGTAACGAAAAAAATACCTGGACAAAGCATTATGAGACCCTCCAAATGTGCCATTGAGTTTGTTTTGTGTTGGGCATGGATGATGCCTTTAAGAGAGGTTTACATTCCCAGTATGACTTCATCAGAGAAAACTAATCGATAATTTGTGAATGGTTAGCAATTGAAAATAGTTTCTGGGCGAGAGATGGGGCTTTGGGTCCATATACCCTCTCAGTGTCTCATATGCATATATAGGCACAGGGCACACTGCCTCAGTCTCTGAGTTCATATGTGTGCTGGTTCTGCTGTGTTTAGAAGGCCTTGTTTCCTTGGTGTCCTCTGGCCCCTCTGGCTTACACTCTTTCTGTTTCCTCTTCCACAGGATTCCTTGAGCCTTGTCAAGAGGGGTTTGATGGAGACATCCCATTTGGGACTAAGTGTTCCAAGGTCTCTCATTTTCTGTAGATTGTTTGGCTCTGGGTCTCTGTATGTGTTCCCATCTACTGCTGGAGAAGCTTCTGATGATGGCCAACCAAGACACTGATATATAATTATAGCAGAATGTCATTAGGGGTCTTTTTATTGCTATATTACTTTAGGAGAGCAATAATATTTGTTTTCTCCTAGATCTATGACCTCTTTAGTCTCAATTCTTTGCTACCCAGGCAGTGTCAAGCATGATTTCCATCTCACAAAGAGGACCTGAAGTTCAACCAGATATTGATTGGTTACTTCCATAACTTTAGTGCCACTGTAGCACTAGCAAATCTCGTAGGCAGCTCACCGCTGCAGACTGAAGGATTTGTAGCTGGGTTGGTTTTACCTATCGCCTTTTGTTGTGTGGAGTTGTACCCGGAACACTCGTCAGAACACAGGCGCCAGCTTGATTTCTTCACATTCAATGAATTGTGTAATATCATATTCAGCAACAGGGCCTTACTATCAGTTTGTAGTTTGTAGAAAGTGACTAAGAGTCTTGGCGATAGTCTGGATTTTTTTTTTGAGGTGCCTATGAGTGTGCTTTGGCCAATAACTTGATGAGATATAATCCTTTCTTGGAACAGAAAGCTTCATTTGGCGTAAAGGTATGTTCAGCTGGGTTGCTGTCTCCCCCTGTTATTTGTAAATTTCATTTAGGGTAGACAGTGATTTTTGTGTGTTTATTTTGTATTCTACTACTATGTTGGGAATGTTTATCAGCAGTAAGAGATTTCTGGTGGATATTTTAGGATATATATATATATATATATGTATATTCATACAATCATATCATTTACAAATAAAGATATTTTGGTCTCTTTCTTTTCTTTTTGTAGTTCCTTGATCTCCTTCAATTGTTTTTATTGCTCTAGCTAAGACTTCAAGTACTATATGGAATAGGTACGGAGGGAGTGGAAAACCTTGTCTTATTCCCAATTTTAGTGGAAATCCTTTGAGTTTCTTCCCTTTTAGATTGATGTTAGCTGTAATAAAGTAAATTGCCTTTATTATGTTTAGGTATGTCCCTCCTATTCCTAATCTCTTCAGAATTTTTGTCAGGAAGGGGTGTTGGATTTTATCAAAGGCACTTTCTGCATCTAAGGCACCTATCATGTGGTTTTTGTCTTGTAGTCTGTATATATGTGAATTACATTTGTTGGTTTTTAAATACTGAACCAGCTCTGCTTCTGTGCCTACTTGATAGTAGTGCGTTATCTTTTAGATGCATTCTTCTATTCATTTTGAAAGTATTATACTGTGAATTCTTGCATCTGTGTTCACAAGGGATACTAATCTGTAATTCTGTTTTTGTTGGATCTTTATGTAGTTTAGGTATCAGAGCAACTGTGGCTTCATTAGAAGAATTGAGAAACATTCCTTTTGTTTCCACTTTGTGGAAAACTTTAGTAGTATTGGTATTAACACTTCTTTGAAAATCTGGTAGAATTCTACCCTAAAACCATCTGACTCTGGGATTTTATTTTTAGTGGGAGTTACTTTTAATGATTGCTTCTATTTCACTAGGGGTTATAGGTCTGTTCAAATTGCGTATTTAGTCTTGATTTACTTTTAGTAGGCTGTATATATCAGGAAAACTATCACTTTTATTTAGATTTCCAATTTGGTCAATTTTTAAAAAATATTTTATTTACTTTTTGTACACAGGATTGCTTCTCACTATGTAGCTCTGGCTATCTTGAAACTTGTTAAGTAGACCAGGCTGGGCTCAAACTCAGAGAAGTCCGCCTGCCTCTGCCTCCCAAGCACAGGGATTAAAGGCATGTGTCGCCATGCCTGATTCTGAGTATAGGTTTTAAAAGTATGTTCTTATGAGTTTCTGTATCTTATGGGTGTCTGTTGTTATGCCCCCCTTTTCACTTCTAATTTTGTTATTTTAGTCTTTTCCTTTTAGTTATGTTATTTTGGATAAAGATTTGTTGTCAATCTAATTGATTTTTTTTCAAAGTACCAACTCTTTGTTTTATTCATTCTTTGTAATTTTTTTGGTTGATGTTTATATTTTACTGACTTCAGCCCTTAGTTTGATTATTTCTTGTTGTCTACCTCATTTGGGTGTAATTTCTACTTTTCTCCTAGATCTTTCAGATGTGTTGTTAAGTTGCTAGGATGAGATATCCCCAATATTTTTATGTAGGCACTTAATGCTATGAACTTGCCTCTTAGAACAACTTTCATTGTGTTCCATAAGCTTGGGTATGTTGTATATTTATTTTCATCAAAACATAGTATGTTTTTAATTTCTTTTTAAATTCTGTATTGGTTCACTTTTCATTCAGGAGAGAGTTGGTTAGTTTCTGTGAGTTTGTAAGCTTTCTGTTGTTGATATTCAGCTTTAATATGTGGTGGTCTGGTATGATGCAGGGAGTTATTTCAATCTTCTTGTATCTGTTGAGACTTGCTTTGTATTCAAGTATATGGTCAGTTTGGGGGGAGTTTCCATGAGGCATGGAGAAGAATGTATATTCTTTTGTGTTTGGGTGAAATGTTCTCTAAATATCTGTTACGTACATTTGGATTATGGCATTGTTTTGCTCTAGTATTTCTCCATTTAATTTTCATCTAGATGGTGTTTCTGTTGGTGAGAGTGGGTATTTAAGTTGCACACATCACTGTGTGAGTGCTAATATGGGATTTAAGCTATAGTAGTGTTTCTTTTTGAAGTTGAGTGTTCTTGGGTTTGGTGAACCGATGTTTAAGATTGCAATATCTTCTTGGTGGATTTTTTTCTTTCATGAGTATATAGTGTCCTTCATATATACTCTTTTGATTAGTTTTAGGTGGAAGCCTATTTTTTTTCAGTTATTAACATGGTTGCATTGGCTTGCTTCTTGGATCTATTTGTTTGAAATATTGTTTTTCCATCTTTTACCTTAAGATGATGTCTATCCTTGATGTTAAAGTGTATTTCTAGGATTGAGCAGAAAGGATGGGTCTTGTTTTCCTGTCCAATCTGTTAGTCTGTGTCTATTTATTGGGGAATTTAGCCCACTGATGTTGAGAGTTAGTAATGAGCAGTGTTTGTTGAGTCTCATGATTTTGTTGTGGTGGTGTGGGTTTTTTTCTTCGCACTCTTAATTTGTTGGCTTGACATTTTTAAGAATTAATTAATTAATTATTTTTTAAAAAATCTACCTTTTCTCATTTTACATTTTACATCTTTCCACTCCCTCCACCTTTTCCCCACTCAACCCCCTATCCACTCTTCAGAGAGGGTAAGGTTTCCCATGAGAAGTCAACAAAGTCTAGCATACTATTTTGAGGCAGGAACAGGGCCCTCTCCACTATATCTAGTCTGAGCAAGATATTCCTCCAAAGAGAATGGGGTAAAGAGGAGAAAGAGTACAAGAAGTAAGGATAAGTCCTGGTGTCACTGCCAGTGGCCTCAGCGTCTGCCCCAGCCACACATCTGACACCCACATTCAGAGGGCCTATTTGATCCTATGCCGGTTCCTCCGCTGTCAGGCCAGGGGTGGTGAGCTCCCATTAGCTCAGGGAAGCTGCGTCAGTGGGTGAGCCCATCATGGTCTTGGCCCGTTTGCTCACATTCTCACTCCTCCTTCTCTTCGACTGGACTTTGGGAGCTCAGCCCAGGCTCCGCTGTGGATTTCTATATCTGCTTCCATTCGTTGCTGGATGAAGATTCTATGATGACATTTAAGACAGTCATCAATTTGACTACAGGGCAAGGTCAGTTCAGGCACCCTCTCCACTATTGCTTAGGGTCTTAGCTGGAGTCAGCCTTGTGGATTCCTGGGAATTTCTCCAGTACCAAGTTTCTTGTTAGCCCCATAATGGCTCCCTCAACCAAAATATCTCTTTCCTTTCCCTCCCTCTCTGCCCTTCCCCCATCTTGGCCATCTCATTCCTTCAAGTTCTCCCCCCTCCCCTTTTCTCCTCCTACTCCCCTTTCACACTTCCTTCTCCTCCCACCCCTGAGCTCCCAATTTTCTCAGGAGATTTTGTCTATTCCCCTTCTCTCTTAGGGTTCTTTTTGTTACTTAGCTTCTCCGGGGTAGTGAATTATATAGGCTCATTATCCTCTGCTTTGCATCTAACATCCACTTATAAGTGAGCACATACAGTGCTCATCTTTCTGAGTCTAAGTTACCACACTCAGAATGTTTTTTTCTAGTTCCATCTATTTGCATGCAAATTTCAAGGTGTCATTGTTTTTTTTTTTTTAACCACTGAGTAATATTCCATTGTGTAAATAATCCGCATTTTCTTTATCCATTCTTTGGTTCAGGGGCATCTAGGTTGTGATCAGGTTCTGGTTGTTATGAATAATGCTGCAATGAATATAGTTGAGCAAATGTACTTATAGTACGATTGAACATCCTTTGGGTATATGCCAAAGAGTGGTACTGCTGGGTCTTGAGGTAGGTTGTTTCCCAATTTTCTGAGAGACTACCATACTGGTTTCCAAAGTGGCTGTACAAGTTTACACTCCCACCAGCAATGGAGGAGTGTTCTCCTTACGCTCCATCCTCTCCTGTATAAGCTTTCATTGGTGTTTCTGATCTTAGTGATTCTGACTCTATGTCTAGCCTCTTTGTCTTCATTAACTTTGTTAAATTTTAATTATTGATAAAGGCATACAAGAAACTATGATAATCTATAATAATGCACCATGAGAAGTCCAGGAAAGTATATTTGGCAATCTTCATATGGAATGTATTTATGATTTAAAGTTTTTATTTTGACAGTAAAATCTTCTTCAATTCAAAATTATAATTTCTAAAGTCTAAACTTAATAGGGGAAAGCTGTAAAACCCTAATCTTATAAAAATGACTACTTGTTATAAACTGTTAAAGATAATTAAGACATGTAGGTTAATTGTCAGTCACCTTATAAATGATTAAAGTCTTTAATATGTTCAGAACTATACTTGCAGTTATATGCCTGTAGCTCAGAATAAACATAACATTTCTAAAAACAGGAATATGTCTTACTCAGCTTCCTGGATATGTTATCAAGGTGAAGCCTAAAGGAAATAATTAAAACCAAGAAAAGTTTATTTAAAATTATGTATACTTAGTAGATGGCTCTCAAAACTTTTTAGAGATTTGCTGAATTACAGAATTTTTTTTTTTTTGGTGTTAGGTAAATCAAATAACTTTTTTTTTTATTTTTTATTATTTTTTTTTCCATACATTGTTTTGTTTTATTTTTTCCATTCAAGAACATAATTAAAGATGAAAAAAAAATTTTTTCCTTTCTTCCCCTTCTCCCGGTCCCCTCCCACTACCCCCCACCCCTCCTCCCTCCCCCTTCTTCCTTGAAAGAGGGCATGGTGCCCTGCCCTGTTGGAAGTCC
>PVIU01021600.1:0-31224 GCA_004026605.1 Ondatra zibethicus
GGGAGGGGACCGGGAGAAGGGGAAGAAAGGAAAAAAAATTTTTTTTTTATCTTTAATTATGTTCTTGAATGGAAAAAATAAAACAAAACAATGTATGGAAAAAAAAAAGAAAAGAAAACCAAATACTACTATTCTACTATAGAAACATAGACTTAAGTGACTCTGAACAACATTTTGCTATACTTATAGATGACTTCTATGTTCAACCATCATTGGAGAAGCTTCCTTCTGCAGCAGTTGTGAACAAATACAGAGATCCACACTTGGACAATACAGAGTGAATGATCCTGGATCACTCAGTACTAAGTAGGATATCTCCATTCAATCCTTCCTTAAAGGGAATCTGATCGAGAAGTGTTGGGATCATTTGGAGTCCTGGCCTCCAGCTGCTCTTCCCTGTTAGAGATCTTTACTTTCCTTCTGATTTGAGTTACTGAAAGCTGTGTCATAATTGTTTACCAGCTCTGCTTTGCGAGCACATGTTGCCTTGAGGAGCAGAGGATAAGGTTTTCACCTGTTGGCCCAGCTGACTGTTGGGTCTATAAGCCTCCATGGTGCTATTGAATAGAGGGCTTCTTACCAGTGACTAGAGGTCCCTGTCTCCCTGTCTGTCTGTGCTGTCTCTGTGTGTCTTTGTGTGTTACAACCTCCAGCCCCTTGCCCGAAGCTTGTGAACTGTATGGTAGCGCATAGGGCGCAGACAGGCAATGTGCGCTGCAGCAAAGGACTTAGAAAGATTTCAAGAACCAGGGGAATGGAAGACACCAAGAAAAGAATGACTTCTAAACACACAATGAACTCAAAAAGACTGTAGTGGCATACACAGAGCACACAGAGGTCTGTGCCAGATGGGGTCTCCACACTGAGAGCAGAAGTGGACATAGGACATATCCCTAAACCAGAAACTGTCTCCAGTTGATGAGCTCTTGCAACTGAAAAATTATTTCTCTCCAAAGCAGTCTCACTGGATATACAAACCCCTCTTAAGGTCAGGTTAACATTCAGCAGGAGATGATCACCATAAAAAGAACTCAATGGCATCTCTGTAGGTCCTTTGTCTCTCAATGATTTGTCAGGGAACTTTTTTGTTTGCTTTGTTATGCTTTGGTTTTCCTTGCAGGTCCTTTGCTTATATAGTATGGCTTTGAGTTTTGTGTTTTTATTGGATATCTGTTAGAACCAGAATGTGGTGTGTGTCTCACTGTCTATTTGTGTTTCTCCTGTTTTTTCTTTGGCTTCCTTTTTTTTTCCTTTTCTGGTTTGTCTTTGTCTTATCATTTTTTATTTTATTATAGTTTAGATGCCTCTTTGTTTTCTAAGAAGTGTCAAAAATGGTGTACAGTCTGTTGTGGAATATTAATTTAAGATCAATATGTTGTCGAATATTTGTTTAATGATGCAAAGATGTGTTTTATGCTACATTTGTTAACTTTGTAAAGCTGTGCTGCTTTGACTACTTAAAACATCTGATTGCTCTAATGAAGAGTGTAAATGGAAACTACACTTTCGTTCCCATCCACACAGCCTCAAATAATCACACAAAAACTTTATTACTTACAACACTGTTTGGCCAACAGGTCAGGCATATTCCAAGCTATCTTTTACATGTTAAATCAACCCATTTCTGTTATTTTATATTTTACCACGAGGCCCATGGTTTGTTACCTCACATTTGTTTCTTGAGTGGCTAATTGGCGTCTGCCTGACTCCACTTTCTTTCTCCCTACATTCAGTTTAGTTTCCTCGCCCAGCTATATTCTGCCCAGCCATATACCAAAGAAGGTTCTTTCTTTATTAACCATTGGTAATAAAACATATTCATAGCATACAGAGGGGAATCCCACATCAAAAGAGCTGAAGAGTCAATAGCTACGCAGGAGAGGGATAGGCAGTGCTGCCAGGGAGAAAAAATAATTAGGAGAATAGATCTAGGCTCTAGATAAGAGTTTGGAGTGAGAGAAGAATGAAAGGATGACTCTAGGGCCAGCCTCCCAGCCAGCCATGGAGTAAAAAAGGAAGGAAGGTATAGAAAAAAAAAACTTTAAAATCCCAGAGACAAAATATAGTTAAGGAGAATGGGGTAACTTAAGTTAGAAACTCTGGCTAGAAACAAGCCAAGCTAAGGCTGGCCATTCATAAGTAGAAATAAGTCTCTGTGTGTTTATTTGGGAACTGGGTGGTGGATCACAAAAGGGTAAAAAGTAAAAGAAAATCAACTACAACAGTTGGATGGGAAGGGGAATGGGGAAGATCTCAGAGTATTTGGTGGAGAAAAAAACAGAATCAGAATATATTTTATGGTAAGAAACAGCAGACGTATCCCTGCCTCTCTGTTCTCTCAACTCCAACAATGCAAGGTCTCCCCTGGTGTTGCAGCAAGTCTCCAGACACAGGCTTTCCTTTCCCCTACCCACATCTCTTATTGACTTTACAGACCATCTATTTCTATCTTTTCCCTCCCCCCCCCACTCATCACTGTATCTCATACTCCAACTTCAGCAAGCACCCATGCTAATCCAAGGGCCATCCCTCCTAAGGCAACAAGTAGGTTGAAGACAGACCCACATCTCTCCTACTGCTCTTGAGATCTGAACCCCCTGGCTTCACCTCCAGCTCTGTAGCTGGAAACATGTTGTGGTCTCTCTTTCCTCCCTGACTCCATCCCCAACAGATCATAAAAACCTTCTCCTCTAACTTTTCTTCCCCTAATTCACCCCGATTACCTAGTCTTAAATACCAGCAGGCATTCCCTGTGAATATACCATCAGAACAGGCCAGGGAAACAGGCAACACACAACCATCACACTCTCTGAAATTCCAGAGAGGAAGCAGAAACCAAGGAACAAACAAACCCAACAAAGACAAATCCAAAATCAGCACCTAGAACTATAATCATCCCAAACTCAGTTGTATAGTGATAATTTATTTACATTTTAATATTTTTGATAAATAAGTAAAGCTTGCCTCAAGATCAGAAGGGCAAAGCTAAGACACTAGAGGTCAGGCAGTAGTGGCATGTTGCAGGAGGGCCCGAAGGATTTGGGAGATGGAGGTAGATGGATCTCTGTGAGTTCAAGGCCACCCTGCATTACACAAGATCAATGCTGAAACAAATCCAGGTGGTTGTGGTTGCTCACACCTTTAATCTCAGTACTAGGGAGTCATGCTTTCAATCCCAACACTAGAAGGAATATAACATGGGAGGAGAGAGAGGCTCAGGCTGCTTAGTGCGCTTAGTCAGTTTAGTCTGGTAAGTATGCAGTTGTCCAACCTTGGTGGAGGTAAGAGCTCTCTAGTGGCTTGGCTGCTTTGATTTTCTAGTTTTCAGGTTGAACACCAATATCTGTCTCTGGGTTTTTATTGTTCGTGCTACACAGATGCTAAAATGCCAGCATAAAATCACAATCAACAATAGCCAGAGCAAGCTGGGTGGTGGTGGCACACGCCTTTAATCCCAGCACTTGGAAGGAAGAGGCAGGCAGATCTCTGTGAGTTCGAGGCCAGCCTGGTCTAAAAGAGCTAGTTCCAGGACAGGTTCTAAAGCTACAGAGAAACCCTTTGTCTCGAAAAACAAACAAACAAACAAACAAAAAATAGCAAGGCAATGTGCGTTGTGTTTCCACAGGAGTCCACATATCCTACCACGGCAGGCCCTAAATGTTCCAACATAGTCTTAAAACAGTCTTTATGAATATGATAGAATTCCTTAAAGAGGAAATTAATAAATCCTTTAAAGAAATCCAAGAAAATACAAACAGCTTAAGGAAATAAATAAAACTGTGTAAGACATGAGATTGGAAACAGAGGGAATAATGGAAATGAAAGATGTAGGAATTTGAATAGTAACTACAGAAGCAAGTTTTAGCACTAGAATACAAGAGATGGACAGGAGAATCTCAGACATTGAACATACGATGGAAGAATGGATATGCTGGACAAAGGAAATGTTAAATCAAAAAAATGTCATAAAGCATCCAGGAATATCCAGGAAACAATTAAAGACCAAACATAAGAATAATAGGTATAGTGGAAGGAGAAGAAATCCAGATTAAAGGCTCAAGAAATGTTTTCAACAAAATTGAAGGAAAAAATTTTCCATAAGGAGATGCTTATAAAAGTACAAAATGTATACAGAATGCTAAATAGGATGGACCAAAAACAAAAGTTCCAATTACCACATAATAGTAAAAACACCAAACATACAGGAAAAAATATGAAAAACTGAAAGGAAAAAAGACAAAGTAACAGATAAAAGGCAAACCTATTCGATTTATATCTGACTTCTCAATGGAGACTCTAAAAGCCAGGGGGTCTGGATAGATGTGCTGCAGATTCTGAGACTACAGATACCAGTCTATTTTCACCACAGATGAAAGGCATAAGTGATTTCATGATAAAAGTAAATTAAACCAATATTTATCCACAAATCCAGCCCTAAGGAAGATAATAGAAGGAAAACCTCAACCTAAAGAAGATGACTGCACATGTGCAAATATAGGGATAAATAATCTCACACCAGCAAAATAAATAAAAAAAGAGGCACACACATACACACATGTGAACACATACACTATCATCACCACCACTAAAATTAACAAAATAACAAAAGTCAACAAAGACTGCTCATTGACATCCCTAAATATCAATGGTCTCAATTGCCCAGTTAAAAAAGACATAGAATAAGAGAATAGATGGGGGGGGGAGTCCATCTGTTTTCCGTTTGGATCATCCAAGAAACATACCTCAACTTCAGGAATAGGCATATCCTCAGAATAAAGGGTTGGAAAAAGATACTCCAAGCAAATGAACCTAAGAAGTAAGCTGGTATTGCCATTTGAACATCTAGCATAATATATGTCAAACTGAAACTAACCAGAAGAGATAGTGAAGTACACTACATATTCATCAAAGGAAAAAGCCACAAATATGTCACTTCAGTTCTTAACGTCTGTGCCCTAAGCACCAGGGCACCCAAGTTTGTAAAAGAAAGAGTATTACAACTTAAATCACATTATTGTCTCTTACACATTGATAGTGGGAGACTTCAATACCCCACTGTCACCAACCAACAGGTCATAAAGATAAAATCTAAACAAAGGAATACTGGAGATAAAAGACATTATAAACCAAATAGATCTAACAGAAACTTATAGAACGTTTTACCCTACACAAAAGAGTATACCTTCTACGCCGTACCTCATGGAACTTTATCCAAAATGGACGACATACTTACATAATTGGACACAAAGCAAGTCTCAACAGATACAAGAACAGTGGAATAGCTACTTGCATCCTATCAGACTAGTATGGATTAAAGCTGTATATCAACAACAGCAGAAAGAACAAAAAGTTTATAAATTTTTGGAAATTGACCAGCTCTCTACTGAATAACTACTGAGTCGAGACAGGATAAAGAAACTATGACTGTTAGCTTTGTGTAACTCTGACTGAGCAAATGAAAGACCAATATAACAAAACTTAAAGTATTTGAAGAAAAAAACTGAAAAAGTTATCAGAAGATGGAAAGATCTCCCATTCTCATGGAGCCATGGATTCTCATAGTAAAACTGGCCATTCAATCAAAAGGTTGGATGCAGATTCAACACTATCCCATTAAAATCCCAACACAATTCCTTACCAACAATTCTCAATTTCCTATGAAAAAACAGAAAACCTAGGACATCTAAAACAGACCTGAACAATAAAAGGATGTCTGGAAATCTGACCATTCCTAATGTCAAGTTGTATAACAGAGCTATACTAACAAACGCCACATGGTACTGGCATAAAAACAGACATGTTGATCAATGGAATTGATTGGAAGACTCAGACATATATCAGCCCACCTCTTCATGCCTGATTTTTGAAAGCAGAAATGTACAATGGTTAAAAGACAGCATCGTCAACTAATTGTGTTCTTCATCAAACAGGATGTCTGCATGTAGGAAAATGAAAATAGATCCACATTCTTCACCCTGCACAAAACTCAAGTCTAAGTGAATAAAAGACCTCAACACAAACCAGACACACTCAACCTGGTAAAAGAGAAAATGGGAAATAGCCTTGAACACATTTGCACGGAAGACAACTTTCTGAACAGAACACTGGTACCACGGTCACTATAATCGACAATTAATAAGTAGGTCCTCATGAAACTGAACAGCTTCTGTAAGTCAAAGGACACTATCAATAGGACAAAGAAGCAGCCTACAGAAGGGGAAAAGACTTTTACCTACTCATCTGGCACAGGTCTAATATCCAATATAACATTCTTGTGATATATACATATATATATGTATATATCACAAGAAATTTGATACCATAGAAACAAATAATCCAATTAAAACTGGGGTACCAATCTGTACAGAGAATTCTCAATAGAAGAATCTTAAATAGATGAAAATACTTTAAAAAAATCTTTGATATCCTTAGCTATGAGGGAAAAACAAATCAAAACTACTCTGAGATTTTTGTCTTAAACCTGTCAGAATGCCTAAGATCAATGACAGTGACAGTTCATGCTGGTGAGAATTTGGTGCTAGGGTAACACTCCTCCATTCCTAGTGAGAGTGCACACTTGCATAGCTATTATAGAAATCAACATTGCAGTTCCTCAGAAAAGTGGCAATCAATTTACCTTAAGACCCAGCTCCCCAACTCTTTGGCTCAACTATTGTCATTACGTAGTTATTCATAATATCCAGAAACAGGAAACAACCTAGATACCCTCTACCCAAATAGATAAAGAAAATGTGGTACATTTAAACAATGGCATATTACTTTTTTAAATTACATCATGAAATTTGCAGGCAAATGAATGCATGCAGAAAAATTCATCCTGAGTGAGGGAATCCAGATTAAAAAAAAAAAACAAATATGGTATGTATTCTGTACTCATTTTTAAGTGGCTATTAGTTGTTAAATAAGTGATAGGCTACAATCCCCAGAGCCAGAGAGGTAAGATAAAGAAGAGGGATGTAGATGGGTCACATGGATTTCCCTGGGAAGGGGAAATGCATTGATTGGGGACAGGAACAGGGTGAGGGTATCAGGTAGGGGAGTTGTGGTTGAGGGAGAGTGCAGGGAAAGATAGCTGGGCTTGGTAGAGCAGTTAGTGGGTGGTGTGAAAACCTAGTGCAATGGAAACCTCCTAGAATCTTTGAAGGTGATCCTAGTAATGGGGGATACAGATTCTCAGCTGTCACTCTCTTGTAGATAAAACTTCCAGTGGCAGAACTAGCCTACATTCAATTGAGTTGTTGGCCAAAGGTTGGGGGCTCCATGGATATCCCCAAACAACCTAGGCTATGGCTCACACAAAAAATTTCTCCCTGCAAATTGTCAGTGGGCTCCTACTGCTGAGGAGGACCACACCAATACAGTTCATTGAACATTGAGAAGTTGAGCTGCTGCCTACATGGAGCCCTCGACCCTACATCCTATCGTCTTTGATGTGTGAAGGTATATTTTGCAGGCTAGCGAAAGAGAAAAGTGGACAACAACCAAGTCTCATAATCTTTGCCCTACAATCTGTCCTGCCTACAAAATATGCTAGGTCAATGGTGGCACAGAGCTTGTGGGAGTAGCTAACCAATATCTGATTTAATTTAAGCAGCACTCCCTGAGAATGGACTCATATCTGATACTGCTTGGGTAACCAAGAACCAGAGACTAGATAGCTCAGATACCTGAGGTAAAATCAAACACTACTGGTCTAAATAAATAAATAAAATGCTTCCTAATGATATTCTACTATACTCATAGATCAGTACCTTATCTGGTCATCATCAGAAGAGCTTCCTCCTGCAGCAACAGAGACCCACAGCTTGACATTATACAGAGAGAGTCTAAATTGGATGTGAACAACAAATTCCTCCCTTCTGAACTCAGAAAGGCCCAAGGAACAGAAGGCAGAAGGATTCTAAGAGTCCAAGTTCAGTGCATGTTCCAAGCCCTAAACTCAATATACAGAGCCAAAAGCAACCAACCAAACACACAATACACCTATGCTAAAACTCCAGTGATCTGCAACCATAGAGAAGTATCTTAGGGAGAATTCCAAGAATCCCTGGGGTATGCGCATAGACAACAGGTTTCAATGGGGAAGCTGGTAGCAAAGCTCAATAGGAGAGAGTGGTGCATTATTCTGCCCCCACCTCCCAGAGATCCTCTGGGAATAGGGAACTTCCTAGTACTTTAACAGTTTATGGTCTAAAAAGGGACATTGGCTCCCTTTTATGCTATATCTGATGTGCCTTTGGGAGAATATTTTCAGGTAAGTCAATGGTCAGAGTTTCATGAGTAGACATGCCAGTTGTACAAATAAATATCTGAACACATCAGAGGCTTGGAGAAGGGAGTAGATTCAGACTGATTAATTGCAGTCAGTTGCAGTCCTTGTCCCCAGCACAGGGCGATTGCTTGGTCTCTGTTAGTTTTATTCCAAGGCAATCTAAGTCACAAGACTTACTCGCTAAACAAATCAGCAAGTCTTTTTCTTAACAGAAGTTAAACTTAGACATGTCTGTTACTGTTTCCTGTGATTTCCAGATTCTTCTTTTAAGTTTTTTTAAAAATATTTCATTAGTTATGCATCTTCAGAAATTTTCCATGCCTGTCAACTATAGTAGCTATTCACACACACATTCCTGCTTATTTCCTATATGATGTAGAAGTACATCAAAGATGTTTTCTTGCTGGAGCCTTCCTTTCTCCCATCTCCTAAACAGTATCTAAAAAGACCAGAATTCAATGTTCCTTCCATTCACAATGGTCTTCATGTGCCTCTCCTGTAATGAGGATTTTGCAGAAGTGTGCACTTCTGACAACTCAGGAAACATCCTTCCTTTTGCAGTGTGCTGTCTAATTGCAACCAGAATTTCCCAGCTGTGTTGTATTAAAAAATTATCAGTACTGAGGTAAAATAGCATTTATAAAATGTGCTAAATTCAGTCTTCTTCTGCTGTCTTTAATAACTTCTTAAGGATTATTATTACTGCATGATTTTTGTTTTTAAATTAAACTGTGATGTTTGAACTGAATAGCACCTGATAGCCATTCACAGTGTTTCCTATCTGGTATTAAAGAATGAACCATGAATGTTTTCTCTTTAGTTCCTTGTATTAGACATCTATATAGACTCACTAAGAGATATTTTTGACTGCCAATCTGTCAGACAATAATTATAACTGAAGAAATATTTGAATTGTGTAGATTAATTTCACTTACATTCATTTTATTTCTTCTTCTTCTTCTTCTTCTTCTTCTTCTTCTTCTTCTTCTTCTTCTTCTTCTTCTTCTTCTTCTTCTTCTATTTCATTACTTAAAACATTTTTAAATTTAAATATATTTTCATCATATTCTTCCAGTCCTACAAGATCTTCCAGATCTTCACCCCTTCCTACCTTCCCAACTTTAAGTTATTTCTTAAAAAACAAACAAAAACCCAATACAACAAAACCTCTCAAAATAAAGAAATCAAACACCACCCAAAGGAAAAAACCACAAATAAACAAACAACAACAACAAAATAAACTTACAAGCTATAGCCAAATATAAGCACACAAAACAACTTTGGAGTCCATTATATGTTGGTTAATTCATACTCGGGAGTACTCCTGAATAATCCTGAAATGGTTGATGTACCCAGTGTTACACTATTGGAGAAAGTTCTTCCCCCTTTCCTAGCAAGTATAAATAACAGTTAAGCTGCTAACTTTTACCATAGTAACTATATTTTTATTCATTCATTCTAAAAAAATTAACAAAATGAAATATAATAAGATAAAACAAAAGCTATCACATTGGTTGGACAAGAAATCAAAAGAAGGAAAAGAGACCATGAGAAGACAAGAGTCAAAGAATCACTCATTCACACACTTAGGAATCCCATGAAACACTAAACCATCATATATATGTGTGTGTGTGTGTATACATATTATATAAGTGCATATGTGTATACAGAGGACCTGGTGCAGACCAATGCATTTCCTATGCATACTGCTTCAGTCTCTGAGTTTGTATGAGTTTGCTCATGTTGACTTGAAGGGTCTTGTTTCCTTGCTGTTCTTCAACTGATTCTTACACTTCCTTTGTCTCATCTTCTATAGGTTCCTTGAGTTCTAAGGGGCGAAATTTGATGAATATATCCCATTTAGGGTTGAGAGTTCCAATGTCTCTCTATCTCTGCATAATGTCTGCTATAGGTCTCTATAGTGTTCTCATCTACTTCAGGAGAAACCTTCTCTGGTGAAGGTTGATCAAGGCACTAATCTATGAGTATAACTGGATATCATTAGTAATCATTTATCACTACTCCCCTCCTATTTTAGCCAAGTATTATTTGGTTTTACCTTAGGTCTCTGTGCTGTTTAGTTTCAGGTTCTTGGTCACCCAAGCAACGTCAAGTGTGGGTTCCAAATTGTGGAGTCAGCTTTAAGTCAAATCAAACATTGGTTGGTTACTCCCACTAGCTTTGTGTGACAATTGCAAGAGCTAAATTCAGTCTTCTTCTGCTGTCTTTAATAACTTTTTAAGGATTATTATTACTTGCATGATTTTTGTTTTTAAATTACACTGTGATGTTTGAATTGAATAGCACCCGATAGCCATTCAAAGTGTTTTCTATCTGGGAATTACAGAATGAACCATGAACATTTTCTCTTTTGTCCTTTGTATTTTGCAGGTAGGACGCCATTGTAGATAAGAAAGGTTTGTGGCTGGAATTGTGTTTATATCTCTGACAGTGTGTGAAGTACCTTCATGTACCAAGGCAATGGAATGTAGGGGTGAAGGTTCTATATAGGCACCAGCTTGACCTCTCTGTGTTCAATGAGTTGTGGAGGTATGCTCTTCAGCAATGGGGCCTCTCTGTCAGTTTGTGCAGAGCAAAGTATAGTCTTGGCAACAGCCTGGTTATTTAAAGATTTTCATAGGATTTCCTTGGCCAACAACTCTGTTCCCAATCCCAATACCTGAAGCTTTATTTGGTGGCAAGAGATGGCCACCTGGGATTCTGTCTCCCCCATTATTTTACTATTTCATTCAAAACATTTTCACATATGTAGACATTTTTGAGAATGTCTACTGCTTTAGGTTTCCATATTTTCTCCAAATGCACCTTAATTTTAGCCGTCTGTCTTTGTGTTTTCTTCCACAACCTCCTCTCCCCTTCTCCTTTCCACTTGATTCTCTGATTCCGGTCCACCTCCCACTTCCATCCATATTTATCTGTCTTCTTAGGAAAGAGAAACAGAGTTTAAATTTATTTTCATATATAGTTGTTCAACTGTGTGTGTGTGTCAGTTCAACCGATTTTTACACAGTCTTTTAAACTCATAAGAATCCCTAGTAATTCTGATTTTTAAACTATATATTGCTATGTTAAAGAGTGGATAAAAACAATTTACCATGTGACAATACCATGTGATCTTTCTCGTCATTTTGTAGCAATTAGTTCTTTTTTTACTCTTCCATTCTGCAAAAGTTTTTAAACATTTCTAAAAGTCCTACGGTTAAAGCTAGCCAGTAATTTTAACATTTCTCTTGTGATGGAGAATATCATCAACCTGACTGGTTCTATAGGCGCCAAAGGGCTAAGCCTCAGGGCAGACCTGTGTGATTGTCTTCTGTAGGTTAGCTGAGAAGACAAGATCGAGCCTAAATGTGTGAGACATCATATTCTGAGTTGAGATCTTGGATTTCACTATAAGAAGAAAGGTAGCTGCAAACCAGCATGCCATGTTCTCTTATTCATGACCGAAGATGCAGTGAGACCAGTAGCCTCCTGCTCCTCCCTGCAAACCTTCCCTGCTATTCCTTCAAACAATCATTCAAATAAACTTTTCCTTAAGTTGTTTTGGCTGTAGATTTTGTAGCAGTACCCAGAAAATTAAGCTAGTCACCTTACTTTTTCTGGTATAAGAAAAGAAAATGCCTACATGTTCCTAAATAAAAGGTCAAGTGCTCCCAGGCCCCAATTCATGTTCTGATGGTCACTGTTGCCTTTCTATCTTAGCTAAATTATGATTCTCTTCATCTTTTCAATTTGAGATGCAGCAGAAATTTTTTTTGCTGTCACACACATAAACATAGCTAATTTATCTTTGTTAAGACAATGAAAGCAGAACAACACATCAACAAATAGTTGCTAGAATAACTCCACGGCCATGAGCAAAAAAACAAAACAAACAAACAAAAAAAGACAAAAACAAAAACAAAACCCAAAAACGTAGGCTTCAACACCTTCACACTGAAAACCCTTATAAAATGAACCATACACACAAATGTTAAGTGTAAAACTAAAAATACTAGATGCTAACAAAAGAAATTAATGATTCTGAAGGTAATGATGACTTTTCACATTGAACACAGCAGAGATGAGCCGTGAAGTAAATAGTAAAACAATCTTCATGAAAACCCATATTCTGTGAATGACAGTGTTAAAATAATAAGAAGCCAAGCTACATATCAGGATATCAATGGCATAAAAGATCACTGTCCAAAGCATATGTACAGTTCTTAAAGCTCAACAGCAACATTTTAAATTAAACAAGTACAATAACAGACATCTCACCACAGAAGACACAAGAATAACAAATAAATATGGGGAAAATAATCTACCCTCCAAGTCACAAACCATCAGTGAATTACAAATTAATTAATGCAAAAAGCTAACCAGATACAGAATACCCACAACACTAAATACTGGTGGAGTCATAGAGAATCTACTTTATTGCTAGTAGGAATTCAAAAATTGAAAAACCATTCTCCAATACAGTTACCTATTTTCTAAAAGAACTAAGCAGAGTCTTAGGATTCTTAGTTTGCAACCATGCTCTTTGGTATTTAGCCAAATGAGCTGAAACTTAAATCCATCAAACATGCATATTATTTTATTTTATTCATAGTTTTTAAAGATTGGAAGAAGTTGAGATTCCCTTCTATGGGTGAATGAAGAAATATGTTAGTACTTTTGGGAAATGGAACATTCAGTACTATTGAGAATTGAACTATTAGGCCATAGAAGTCATGAAAGAAACCTAACTTCATATAACCAAGACATGCATATTGATAATGAAAGATGCCATTGTAAGGTTACAGAATTCCAACTGAAATAGTGTTAGTATTTTGAAACAACAAAATTTTAGAGACCCTAAAGTGTTTTGTGGTTTTCAGGGAATGGGGATAGATGAAAGATAGGAGCCAGAACAGAGGACTTTTAGGTGCTGAAAGCATTCTGAAGTAACACTTCTGTCACTGTCATATTGATTTCTCTTTTTGTCTAAGCCCAGAGACTATACAGAATTAATAGTGAGCTGTCACATGAACAATATAATCTAAACAATTTTGATACATCAATTTAGGTTCAATAATTTCAGCAGAAGTACTAGACTGGACCCTGGTTAAAAGGCAGAGATCATCTATTTGTGGAGCAGGGAGTATAAAGAAAGGCTCTGTGTAACTATTCACTGACTTTTTCTGTGAACCTTAAACAATTCTAAAAACAGTTCACTTAAAACTAAAGCTAAGGGATTGGAGATATGGCTCAGTGTTACTCTTTCTGAGGACTCTGGTTTGATTCCCAAAACTCATATGCCAAGTAACAGACTTTTGGTGATTTGACACCCTTTTCTATTCTTTAGAAACACTACACACAAGTATGCACAGACATAAACACAGGCAAAAACACACATAAATGCCATAAAAATGAGGAAATCTTAAAAGTTAAAGAAATAAGTAATCATAGTTCCTAAGGAATATAAAAATTTGTCATCAAAACAAAAATACTCATTCTTTTGTTCAAAAATCCTATTAAACTAGATATGAATGCAAAAGGTAAAAATCAACTCATAAATGTTATTGAACTTTGAAGGAACTTGTTTATTGGGTCATAGAAAAGTAGTCCATGATATCTGCATTAAAATTTCCGATAAAGTTGGTACAGGAGTCATTTCTCAGTGGTTAGATTGACTGACTGCTCTTGCCAAGAATCTGTTTTTGGTTACCAGCACCTACATGTCTTTCACAAGTGTCTGGAACTCCAATTCCAGGCAATCTGGTACCATACACTGATTTGTTGGACATATACACATGCAGACAAAACACTCACATGTATAAAAAAAAAACTTTTGGCAAATTTGACTACAGATTAGTAAATCACAATTCCTCATTGACCAAATAATAAGATGTGAATTTTTAGAAAGACGCCTGTAAACTTAAGTTACTCTTAAGTTTCGGAACATTCCATATGTGTAAAAGAAATGCTGTTGACATAAAATACCAATGCCAAAACAGACATGAAAAGAGTTTTTATTAGTTACTTTTCTTAATGCTTTGATTAAACACTGGACAGAAGGAAATTAGGGAAGGGTGAGTTTATTTTGGATCACAGTTGACGGTAGAGCTCAGCATGGCTTGAAAGTAATGAGAGAATTCCTTGAAGCAGTTGTTTACATTGTATCTGCAATCAAGGGTCAGAGACAGATAAATACTTGGGTTTCACAAATTTAAGATAGGGCTACCTAGGTTCCCTTAGACTAACTCACAGTGGTACATCCATGGTTAATCTAAACCCAGTCATGTGCAAACTCAGTATTAATCGTCACAACTTTGAACCCTACCTGAGATAGACATACTTGAACTTTTAAAGATTAATCAAAGATTAATATAGAAACACCTATGAAATCTACTGTACAAAAGTGGTCAGTGCTGAGTGAGTAACAAAAATTTACATTCTAAACATAAATGTGGGTTCATAAGTGAACATGGTAGTTACAAAATGGCCATCCATGTGTGGAATATATAAAAATAATAAGTAAATGCACTATATGATAGATACTATTTATGTGATTTAATTATTTGAGTCATTACTGTTAAAGAAAAAAACCTCATGGACTAGCGAGATGACTCAGATGATGAAGGTACTCATCCCAATCCTTTGGACCAAAAGGCAATCCCTGGATCCACATGGTGAAAGGAGAAAACAGACTCTAGCAGGTTGCACTCTGGCATCTACAGGAGAACCGACTCATTGGATGAAAACACTAAGTCAAGGGAATTTGTGGAAGAAGAAAATTCTTCCTAAGTACCTTTTATGTATATGTAAGCATCCTTAGTGTAAGAACAGCAGTAGCCTCAACTCAGGGGTTCTTCAGTCTTAAATAACTGGGGAAATGGCAGTCCTGGGAACACGAAGCTAAATGACTTATGGGTGTGTTGCAGCTGGCATATGGTTTCAGTTTTGTGTTTTATTCTATGGGATCTCCTTGATTATGCCATGATCTTAAAAAGATGCTATGTGTGAAGTTAAAAACTTACAGTTTAGTCCCCTCTCACAAGGGATCTAAAATGAACCTAAAGTTCGAACGTTTAAAATGTCTAGGAAACAGGAAATGTATGCTGGTTATGTGGATAAGGTATGTTGGCTTAGGAATCTTCCATGATGTCATCACCATATTAGATGTGATTCCATTTAAAGTTCCCACCTTATGAAAAACAGTAGCGTTTTGCTTGAAAAGTGACAAGAATAGCAAAAGTTAATTGCTGGGGAAAAGAAAGCTCTAGAGGAATAGTATTTCTTGCTTTTCGTTGTTATTTTTTCTGGTTTTGTTTGTTTGATTGATTGATTTCCTCTTAAAGAAACTCACAAGGAATGAATCTGCTAAGTGAGGGGACTCGCATGTGTTCATTGAACTACAGAGATTATACTGCTGAGACTTTTATATTAAGCCTTTAATTTTGAGGGCTATTTCCTACTTGGAGGTATGCTTTCATCAAAAAGATAAAGTATTTGTAAGGTGAGAATATTCATGTCCAATTAAAGGTTCAATGACAACTTCTTTAATTACTAAATTATAGAATACATGTTTATCTAACTGTATCCTGTGAAGGAAAGTGAAAGGCAGGGTCATGAGATATGAGTGACATTTCATGTGGATCTATTTGTTGTCTCAGCGGATAGAAGACAGAGAAAATGGGGTAATTCACAATCCATGCAAATAAATGAATGTTGAAGGTGGAAAAGTTAAAGACTTTAGATTTAAATGATTGCTTAAAGAGATTAAGTAGATGAATCAACACCAACAGAAAAAGCCCCAACTGCATTCCTTGGCTGATAGCCCTTTCCTGGATCTTTGAAGTTGGCAGCACAGCATCTCTAATCTGTCTGCCTGTTTGTCTTGAATTTGACCTCTGCTTTCCTCCCTACACCCCTTTCTGATTATGGCTGAGACTCTCTTGTCTTTTAAGATTATCATTGTATAATTGCTTCATTTCCTCCTTTCCTTTCTTTTCTCCAAACCCTCCAGTACACACCTCCTGCCTCTATTTTCAAATCCAAGGCCTCTTTTTCATTGTTATTACATTTGTGTATGTATGTATACATGCATGTATATTCCTGAATATAACATACTCAGATTGTATAATGTTCTTTGTATATGCATATACTTGACTGACCGTGTGAAAATAGATAATCAATTGTATGCTCTCCCTTGGAAAAAGAATGTTTCTCCCACTCTCAGAATTCTTTAGTCACTTGTAGATTTGTCTTCCTTCCTTCCTCTCTCCCTCCCTTCTCTCCTTCCTTCCTTCCTTCCTTCCTTCCTTCCTTCCTTCCTTCCTTCCTTCCTTCCTTCCTCCTTCCTTCTTCCCACCTTCCCTACCTTCCTCTCTCTCTCTCTCTCTCTCTCTCTCTCTCTCTCTCTCTCTCTCTCTCTCTTTCTTTTTTGTCTAGGCAGTCATGTTGGTTAGGCTTACGTGTGTCACTTCTAATATTACTAGGAGATACAATCTCACAGGAACTTCCCTTTCCTCTGGCTCATAAACTTTTTCTACCTCTCTTCTGCAGTGTTCCTTGAGAATTAAGTGCAAGAGTGTTTTGTAGATGTACATGTTTGGACTGGGCTCTAAAATTATATTTTGATTACTTTTGTTTATCTGTAATGGCCCCTGCCTGGTGCAAAAAAATACCTTAATCCCCCAAATAAAAGAAAAATTTTATGTCTATAACTGTGCATATATATATATATATATATATATATATATACAAATGTACATAAAGTGTTCATAACACTTAGAAATTAGTGAAATAGAAAATAAAACAACTATGAAAATTCATTTCATTCCCATCAGAATGGCAACAAATACTTAGGTTGCAACATGAGAATGGCGAGCCCTCATTTACTGTTGCCGTGACTGAAATCTGATATCTTCACTCTGGAAATCAATGTGGAGGGTTTTCAACAAGTTCAAAATAGGTGCCCTTTATGAGCTAGCCATACTGTTTCTCAGCTTCTGCCCCAGGAGCTCTCCATTGGACCTCACAGATATTTGCTCAACTGTGTTCATTGTTGCTCTATTCTCAATAGCTAGGAAAAGAAAACAATCTCAATATCCTTAAACTGATGAATTGATAGCGAAAATACACACAAACACATGCAAACAGTCACATGTACACACGTGCGCACGCACACACACAGGAATAGAATTCAGATGTAAAAATATAAGTCTTGAAAATTATAGGAAAGTATATGCAGAAGGAAAATATTATACTGAGTGATATAAAACAAATTTCAAAATACGAACACTATGTTCTTGCTAATCTGTGATTTCTAGATCAAAATCTTCAAATATAAGTGAACTCTTGCCCCTCATCAAAGATGCTTCTTTTTGTCAAAAGCAGAGGTCATTACAGAATGCAAAATTAAGGGAACTGCAAACCATGAGAAACCAAGAAGACCAAAGTAATGACAACATCTACAGGCAGGGGAACTCTCATGAGTACCCACCCAAGTCTAGATTAAGAACTGTGGGCAATTAGTGTCTGTTGAGAGTGGGAGAAATAAGCTTCCCAAATGATGAGGCCCTTAATAATGATAAATCATCATTTGTAAATACATATACACACTAGCAGCACTAAATGGACTCAACAAGCTGTGTTTACATATCTGTTTATCTATAGCATTCTGGATGCTCCCATGATGACTCAGTTTTAAAGAAATAAATCTTTTTTTCTTGATAGCATCAAACAGAAAGTCTTCATAAGATGAGTGAGGCTTATTCAATCAGTTGAAGGCCTAAACAAAAAAGTAGGTAGGCCTTTCTTTAAATAGAGAATTCTTGTTGGTGAAGACCTGGGAGGTCAGTTCTTTTGGGCTGAGAGCTATCCGCTTTGGAATCAAAACAGGACAGTCAATTTTCAGAGGTTAGGTTATCAGCTCCCATAACCACTTAAGCCTCATTCTTAAAATACACCTATTCTCTTTGATTTCTTCCTCTAGAGAAGTTTGACTAACACAGGATTTTCCTCAGTAGATTAGAACATTCAATTCACCTAAATGCTTTCCTACTGTTCAATGTTCTTTTTTGCTCATTCGCAATGCAAAGTAGACTATTTTAAATACTGAAGCCTAAATACATATTTAAATGAAAGCAAGTTTAGTGGCTTGAATGCATTATTTCACTAACTGGCTGTTTTAGATAATACACACACACACACACACACACACACACACACAGTAAGCAAGTAACCCAAAATATGAGACTTTTATTCCTTTTCTTGCCTTTGTAGATTTTCACTTGCCTTAAACATTTTTAATAATAACTGATTGGTAGTAAAAGTAAACTGTTATGCAAATTATAACTAACATCAATTTTTCCTTGTTAGTCTCAGGTCACAAATATAAGAAAAAGTGTCTTAGAATACTCTATTGTTTATCGTAAAATATTGTGTAATATGTAGTGCTACACACTGTTACAGTAACTGTATTATTAAGACTATCAAATCAAGGTCATGTCTCAGAATACTGGCTTTACCAGCTGGCCCATAAATATCATTTAGAAACGGGCTAATTAACTTATGCCACTCAAATAATAATGGCAATGAAATCGATGTTAACACTGAGCTTTCCAAGAGTCTACTGTGGTCAGTTTCCAGGGAGAAGAAAGATTTAATTACATGTGTGTATTTTTAAAAGTTCACATGTTAATTTGAAAGCTGAGTAAGTTGCAGACGTGTCTCAGGATCAATGACTCAAAATGTGAGGACAGAAAGCATGGTCTTTGGCAAAATCAAGTTGGGAGCCATTAATCATTTTAAAGTAAATGTTTCTCTATCTGAATGTCTGCCAAGCGCCTGGACAGAGTGCAGACTCCCAGAAGATCCACCCCAGCTGATGACAACAGTATTTGTTATACGGTGCTCAGCATTACAAAAGATCCTTTCAATGCCTGGGATCTTGAAATGGTGCCTCTTTCTGGGCTTTCCGATAAATCTCGCCACTGATCTGCATTGCTATGAGTGATATTCAGATTTTAATAGATGGTGCTTCATGCTATTACATGCATCAGTTCCATCCTTCATGCTACATTGGACGCTCAGCCAACCCAACTGTGGCCAGCGCTGGATGTTTCCTTGCCAATGATGACTCTGCTTCCTTTTCCCAACCTCCGGGGGATTCACATACATCCTGACTTATAAGAGAGATATTGGCAATTCATTTAATGTTAGAGCCACGTCTTAACTTTCTTTTATTAACATCTGAACTGGGTAGTAGCAAATGGATGCTGTGTGCTACTTTGTGCTCATATTGCTTCATTTATAATGTGGTTGTCACATAAAATTATCTGCCTACACTTTATCAGGAGGCATCGCACTGTGTCCCTTCATCTACCTGGAGAAAACTACTCTCAAGATAAATCTGGCTGCAGTTCAGGTCACTGCCTAGTTTGATCAAGGAAGTAATATGACAAAGGCATTCATGTAATGAAGGTTCCCATAAAAATCCATTTTACTTTGAAATGTTATGATTAAGCGTTTTAATATGGAATCTTTTTAGAGGACAACATTGAAATAACAGATTGCTTTTTCATTACAGAATGAGCAGAAAGCAATGTGTATGTTGCATAATTACAGAGCTTCCAAAGTACCAGTATTTTTTTTTTCTGTTGAAGAATCAATTTTCCACACTCTTGGTCTAAGCAAAAGACAAAATAAAAACAAAGGCACAAGTAAACATATTTTTCCTTTACATAGGTGTTTTTGTTTTTCTTTTCTTTTCTTGTAAATAAGCCAGAAATAAGTCTAGTTCAATAGCACTCAGAAAAATGGAAGCATTTTTGGTGACCCTGGGCATCTAGATTTTATTCATATACATTGTTTCACGTTGGAAACTATTACAGAATCTAAAATAAGAGGAAAAAAACCCATTGAATTCTAATGAAAGTACAGGCTATGAACAAAAACTACATCAAAACACAGGAAGAAACCCACCAGCACTGAGTTATGGCTGGCAAAGAGTGAAGTTGCAATGTTCACTGTCAGGTCTTCAATGAAAAGATTGTTAAAACTTGTGGTATGAAAGTCAAGCTCTCTGGCAAGCCTGGCTTTCTGTTCTCCACAATCTATGTTATTAGCAGGGTTTCATATTCTTCTTGCTCCACTGTGTTCTAACAGCATTTCAAATTCAGGTTGTCACTGCTTCAAAGGAAATTCTTTATATTACTTGGTAGCATTTGTTCTTCATCTGCCACTGATAAAGTCACTCTTCTGTGGTTTTATAAATTCACCAGCACTTGTTTCTCTAAAAGTTACACACAAAGTTCTTGTAAAAATATCTTTGTTATGGAATAAGGACATCACTATTCCCGAAGACTTGGGCTGTGTACCTGTATTTTCTTCCTGGCCACATCTATTTTCTTAAATATTTCAAGTTTAATTAGACTTAAATTAAAATTCAGTGAAACAAATTTCTTAGAAAATTGTTTATGTCTGATTCTGACTCAGGAATCTTAACCCTTTTGATTTTCCACAACAGTTCCCTATTAAAACTAATATCAAATATTGAGAATTAAAATACACTTAAAAAAACTGTCCAAGGCATGATGAGGTAGCATGCTGGATTCTAAGGAAAACTTGAAGTTCAAGGTAATCATAGAAAAGTGTTTCACCTCAAAAGACACTTTTGACTTGACGGTAAGCTTTGCCAGGAAATGGAAGTGAAACTCAGTTGTAACAACCACATGTGGCACGCAGTTTGATAAATGCTTCCTACATTAAATCAGGCCATCTTAGAACAGTATCACTGAAGTCCTCACTTCTCCATCCTTTGATGTGAATATCAGATACACTGTGTTGAGGTCTGTTAGGCCAGAGAAGAAACACAAATATATTTTTAATTAGAACGAGGTATGATAGCAAATCAACAGCTAAATTATTATTAGATGCTAGATGTGAAAAGAAAGATCAAAGGGGGAAAAACCCAACCAAACAAACTCAAGCAACTAATGAACCAAGCAGAATTCGGAGCTGTAAATAAAGTCCAAAGCAATTGTACAGAGGCTGAGGTGCTTTCAAGAAGTCTAAGCAAATGGCTAAAAGAGAAGGTCTTTTATGTGAAGCTTCAAAATATTCATATAGATTGTTTTTAAAATTGGGAGCAGCACAAAATTAGAAAATAATTAAGTATATAATGTTTCAGGGTACAGTAAGCCAAAAATCAGTGAAAACACTAGATAACAAACATGCCCAAGAAAGATATTAATATTGAACTAATCAAAGATAGACAAAAGGGAAAAAATAGTTTATGAAGTTGAAGTAGTACATAGCCTTAAAATCTTCATCTGCAGAAAAGTGGAAAACTCAGTGAAATTAAAAAACAATGGAATGTGACTTAAGGAAATAAAATTACTGTAAATAACATTTTAATTTCAATTGGTAATTTTCAAAGAAAAATTGACAAAAATGAAGAGTGAGGAGAATCTAGCCAGAAGGAATTTTCTAGAAGTTGGTATATAGAAACTTGAACAGGAAAAAAAAAATAGGTGGTGCAGGTTCAGAGACAAAGAAAATAAAGCTATAAATTCTGAACATGTTTAATTCATGTTCCAGAAAAAGCCGTAGTGAACAGGGAAGAGGTGATCCATGAGTATTTTATTCATTGCTTTCTACATAAAGTCTGCGTTGATGAAAGAAACAGACTCAAGAATCCCAATGGAACTCAAAGAAGATTAAAATAAAAACAACTCCAACTTTAAGTACATTGAGAGGGACTTTCAGACTATCCAAGACAAAGTGAATATTCTTACGGACCAACTAGAGCAGGAAACGAAATAGCTTTCAATCATTCTATGTTGCTATGTATGGAAAGCAGCAATCTTAGTTTCATTTGATTTAACATTTCGCATTATTGTTTTTATTGTTACTATATTCCTCAAACTCAGCATTATCAACATCAACTGCTTAATTATAATCTCCTATTTGAAAATATCTAGCATAATAATAATGGAAAAGGCAAGACATGCACTAAATTTTTCTAATAAAGAAAAATTATCCTTAAGTAAACACATTCAGACATGTATTTCACTGTTCAATGCCATTTATTGAAGGAGTGAATTCTAAATATTACTTCGCTTGTCCTTTTTATTGAATTAATATATTAATTATTTATATGTATATGTGTATGTGATGCTCTCTAATATATTTGAAGACATCAGAAATGATATTTGTATAGTGCTTTATATTATATAAAGTAAATATATATATTCATTCATTTCCAGCTTTACCAAAATCTTTAAGGTTGTTGACAATATTATAAGAGTAAATAATGTAGGCAGAGTTTTCCTGTCCCAGCTGCCTACTTCCAAAATAACTGAATTGGAGAATTAATATAAATTAGAAATGCTTGGCCAATAATTCAGGCTTTCTTGTAAAAATATTTATTTATTTATTATGTATACAATAGTCTATCTGTGTGTATGCTTGCAGGCCAGAAGAGGGCACCAGACCTCATTACAGATGGTTGTGAGCCACCATGTGGTTGCTGGGAATTGAACTCAGGACCTTTGGAAGAGCAGGCAATGCTCTTAATCACTGAGCCATCTCTCCAGCCTCAATTCAGGCTTGTTTCTACCTATCTCTTATATTTCAATTAACCATTTTCTATCTATGGTTTGACACTTGTCTCATGACTTGTTACTTCATTTTCTACACAGCCTGCTGTATTGGCATTTTATTTGTATTTGAATAAATAAAGCTTGCCTGAAGGTCAGAAAAGTAAAACAGCTAAATGCCTACTCTTCAGAACAGGCAGCAATGACACAGACCTTTCATCCCAGTAGCCACACTAGTTTGTCATAGAAACCAGGTGGTAGTGGTGCAGGCCCTTAATCCCAGAGCTAGAGAGGATTATAAAATGGGAGGAAAGAGCTCGCAATCTCACTTTCATTCCAAAGGAGGCTGGATCACCATTTTTGGACTGAGGTCAAGGTAAGAGATAGTAGCTGGCTTCTTTCCTTTTCTGGTCTTCAGGTTGAACCCCAATACCTGTCTCTAAGTTTTTATTAATTGTGCTAAATCCTGCTTCCTCAGTGGCTGGCTGGCTTCTCTTCTGATTCCACCCTTCTTCATCCCAGCGCCCTTAGTTTGGGTGCTCCGCATTTAAGTCCTGCCTGGCTACTGGCCAATCAGTGTTTTATTAAACCAATTTGAGTGACAAATCTTTACAGTGTACAAGAGGATTATTCCACACCAATGTGGACAGACAGAGCAGCTATGTGGCTGGTCCCAGTCACATGACCACAGAGCCATGTGCTGAGTGTGATATCGCTAACAGAGATTGACCCAAAAGACACTGAGAAGATGACCATCAGGTCCATAAACACTTTTTATCATGAAGGATTTCTAGACGGCCGGTTTGTAGTCTCTAGAAATACAGAACGGAACAAACATGGACATTTTCACTGAAATGTTTCTACTACAACAGGGTCTCTTTGGTTACAAAGAGGAGAAGAGTGAAGCTCAGAGAAGCCACAGAGAGAGAAGTGAAAATGAATTCACTGAATTATTAAAATCCAAGACATTGATGATACCAATGCTTACAGGGACATAGACCTTAAGAAACTTAAACATTTGCTGCTGGTTGAATAGCCACAATGAACAAAAATACAAATGATTCTAATGAAGCTAAATGGTATCTTCATATAATTCAGTAATCATTCTTCTGGATGTGGATCTAAACAATAAATTATGAGCCTATTTCCACGTTGACCAAAGGTCAGAGAGTTGGAACTTACATTTAATTCCTTCAATGTTATTGTGCTTCTACCTCCTAGGTGTTGACCAGAGAGTTCTGCTCCCTCAAGGATATTGTCCACAGGTGTGGTTAATAGCCAGCCCTTGTGCTCCAGGAATACAGTAGATCAGTTCCTACCTCAAACAAAAGTCTAAGCATCCAACTAAGTCCAAGTTCCTTTTATGAAGATAACTTAGGATTCCACCCAGGGAGTGGTTTGCCTAGAGAGTATTTTGGTCTAGGGTGTGAGTGTGACGCGGTGACTTGTTTTATTCTAGCAACAGAATGTTTAACTATTAATGTAGCCTATGACTTTCAATTGGTCTGTTCATTTCCTTGTATCATGTTAATGCAGTCTTTTGTCTTACTCCTGCCTTTTGGGATCAAGGGTATTTTGAGCCGTTGGAAATTAAAGGTGGGGGAATTTTCAGCACTCATGTAAATTTCCTCCCCATACTATTCTATATGTTTCTCTGCTCTATTATTTTCAATCACGTCCTCATATTCTTTACTATTTTCTAATCCCCACACCCTTACCCTGGCGAGAGGTATTTTTGTTGAGACTGGTCCTCAACAAAATAAGTAATAATTCATTTCCAAACAAAAGCATGCCATGTATTTTTATCTTATTTTTACTTGTTTTTTAATTGAAAGCAGATCAGGGACCTCCTTTCCCCATAGGCAGGAAAATAAAAAAGGAGTAAAACATCCATACACTGCAGTATTTTCTGTTTTTTAAAAATGAGCTATTAAATCACAAAACAAAATAGAAACTTATATGCATATTGTCTTATGACAAAAAAACTGAAAAAGTTACACAGTATATGCTTCAAAGTGTTTGGTATTATTGAAGAATCGAAATGAGAAAATGACAACCTCCGTGATCACTGTATTTAGCATGGGTGGTAGGGTAGTTTGGTGCTGTGCTAGAGACTGAGAAGATGGCACAGAATGCATTCTTAGGACAGTGAGCCTTCTGTGCATGCCATAGTTATGATAGAGATATGGTACTCTGTGTTTGTCAAAGTCTACAAAAAGAATCAAAACCACTTACCAAAATTAAAGCAAGACCAGAGAAGCAAATTAAATAAGCCTATAGCTGCTAAAGAAATAGAAACAGTCATCAAAAATCTCCCAACCAAAAAAGGTCCAGGACCAGATTGTTTCAGCGCATAATTTTACAAGATTTTCAAAGAAGAACTAATACCAATACTCCTCAAATTGTTCCACACAATAGAAACAGAAGGAGCTTTTTTTATGAGACTACAATTGCCCTGATACCCAGACCATATGAAGACATTACTAAGAAAGAGAATTACAGACCAATTTCACTCACGAACACTGAGCAAAATTGCTCAATAAAATACTGGCAAACCAAATCCAAGAACACATCAGAAAAATCATCCACCATGACCAAGTAGGCTTCATCTCAGAAATTCAGGGAAGGTTCAACATATGAAAATCTGTTAATGTTATCCACTACATAAAGAAATTGAAAAAAAATGATTGTCTCATTGGATGATGAAAAAGCCTTCGACAAAATCCAACACTCCTTCATGATAAAGGTCTTGGAAAGAGCAGGGACAAAAGGAACATACCTAAACATAATAAAGACAATATACAGCAAGCCAACAGCCAACATCAAACTAAATGGAGAGAAACTCAAAACGATCCCACTGAAATCAAGAACAAAACAAGGCTTTCCACTCTCTCCATATCTATTCAATATGGTTCTTGATGTCCTAGCTAGAGCAATAACACAACAAAAGGAGATCAAGGGGATACAAATCAGAAAAGAAGAAGTCATATTTTCACTATATGCTGATGATACAATAATTTACGTAAGTGACCCCAAAAACTCTACCAGAAAACTCCTACAACCAATAAATAACTTCAGTAATGTAGCAGGATTCAAGATTAACTAAAAAAATCAGTAGTCCTCCTTTATACAGATGATAATGATATGGACTGAGAAAGAAATCAGAGAAATCACCCTTCACAATAGCCAAAAATAACATAAAATAACTTAGAGTAACTCTAACCAAACAAGTGGAATACTTGTATGACAAAAACTTTAAATCTTTGAAGAAAGAAATTGAAGAAAACACCAGAAAATTAAAAGATCTCTCATGCTTTTGGGTAGATAGAATTAACATCGTAAAAATGGCAATCTTACCAAAGGCAATCTACAGAGTCAATGCAATGCCCATCAATATCCCAGCAAAATTCTTCACAGGACTCAAAAGAAAAATACTCTACTTCATATGGAAAAGCAAAAAACCCAGGATAGCAAAAACAATCCTATATAATAAAGGAACTTTTGGAGGCATCACAATCCCTAACAGCAAGGCATTTTTATAATGCTGCTTAATATCGGATATATTAACAAATACAGCTTAAGATTGAACTTTTTCATCAGACTTTAAATCTGGTATCTTTAAACAAGATATAAGTTACAGATAATCATCATCGACATTTACAAGGTCAAGGCAGAAAAGGAATAATAGTTTTGGGGGAAAATAATTAAAACATAAATTTTGAGGATGAGTATTAAAAAGTGCATGCAGAGTTCACACTAAAATTTGATTTATCTTTACCTTCATTTAGCTGTGTATTCGTAAAAAATATTTTGGAAACATATTAAATTTTCAACTTTTAGAGAAAGGCCAATCCTAAAAGGGTGTGGGGGTGATCTGTCCTACCTGGAATGCAATTTCCCAAACTGGTTTAAGTGAATCAGTGTTTTGAGTCTTTCCCAGTAGATGGCGCCAGAGAGAAGGCAGCGGCATCCCCTGAATGCGGCAGCTTGAAATAACAGCGGTTGTATTTTCAAGAGCTCCCAGCCTGAGATTTCTGGCAAGACACTGAGCAGAGGGAGAGAACAGACAGTTTTATAGCCTCTGTCACTCTTCTTGGCGGAGCCAGAGCCCCTCTGGTCTATTGAACTGGAGGATTCCTTTTCTGCAGAAACATTTGACAGCAGCCAAGTGCCTGCGTGTCCTGAGACCCTGAAAAAGGATGCCTGCGACGCTCAGCTGGTCTTCTGTGCTGGAAAGGCCTTTCCAGGTCGGTGATGGATGGCAGGCAGCTAGATGAAAATCAGTACAGCTACTCTGTATTTGCCAGAGCAAGCTACTACAGCGTTTCTTAAAGACCATCAAAACAAACAAATAAACAAAAACTATGACTCATCTCTAGACCACACAACGCGAATTTTGTTCATAAATATAAGCACAACCTGTAGGAATAACACGTTTGAGGAATTTTCACCCTTTTTCTGATTAACCACCTTCTGGAATTAGAACGACACAATGGGCAATTTTGTAAAATGAGCAAAGAAAATGTCCAAGTAAATAAACTGTAAGTGTATGTCAGTTATTTGTACTGTGATGGGATTAAAAATGCCAGAAAGCTGTTTCTTCCCTTGGCCTCACCACACCTCCTGCCAAACGAAGTAGGAACTCTCACAGCTTCTTGAATGTTCAGACTTATGACCACTGTATTTGACAGTCAGGAACTGCAGAGCGATACATAAAAGGTAAAAGTTTACCTCTACACACACACTGTGTGCACACACAAGAACGCGCGCATATACATGCACACACATATATATATTTCATAGTATATATTTACATTTAATATATATCCCACAATATCAGGTTTACAGAAGCAAGTCATTTAAAATTCGTGGAACACCATTCAGACATGGCAGAAAGAGTGAACTTAGATTTTAAAAAATCACAAATTTATTACAATTAGTAAAGAGTTAAATAAAATACTCAAGAAGCTGTAGAAATTCATCATTGTTCAATGCAACATCATGCAATGATGGAATTCTCTATAATTGAGAGTCTTATATAGTAATTGGGTATTTGAAATGTAGACAAGACTGGGACAGTTAATATTTGCTTTGCTCAATTTAAGATTAGATTTAAATGTGTGCCGAGTCATTGCTCTGTTGGCAAGTGTTGTTGGAACAATGAAAAACTACCCAAAGACTCGCTGCAGTGGACATGAATGACTAGACTTAAAATAAGTGGAACCAACTGAAATGGTATAAAAATCCTTATGAAGCAGGGATCTAGAACTGATCTACTTAAAAGTGAAGATCTTTCAATATCCAGATGTGTGAGTAAACTGGTTGCACCAAACAAAAGTTTAAGGACACATTTCTGGCTATTTTAGCATCAGAAAGAAATTACCAGATGTGTGTAGCTTAACTCTGCAGTTTATACAAAGAGATTACTCATTCACATTTGGAATTGAAAGACAGTATTTGGAAGCAATGATTCTCATTCAAGCAAAAGGATTCCTGGAAATGAGAAATGTTTCCAATAAAATACACTTATCTGCCCAATTTTTTTCTAGACCATTGCTTTATTGAATTCTGAAATTTGTCTCATGACAGTGAGGACATGGGCTCAAGTGTCAGGGAAGAGAGCCTGTGGTAATGCTCAAATCTGGCTTGCACCTTTCTTCCCGTAGTAGAGATCACTGTTGTTGAGACTCCTTTTTTTTCCTCTGTGAATTAGCTGCCTGCCAATTTATCCAGCAGGTATGCTTAACAGCACAGTTCTTTGGGGGAAAGACAGAAAGGGTTTAACAATAGAGTTATAGCCTGGGAGTCCAAAAAGAAACCACTTCGGAGAAGCCTCTAAACAGATTCCAAGTTATCTTAGAATGAAGTCTCAGTGCACACATCTTGAATTACTGACTTTCCCTTTGCAAGGTGTGTGCTAATTTTATCGCAACATTGCAAATTCATACAAATTTACTTACTGAATCCAATTATTTTGTAATTCATGTACGTTGGTACCTCAGAAATACTGTAGCTAAATTCTATGTTCTATGTCAAAGAGTCTGTGCTAGGGTTGAACTCAGAGTGTTCCAATTTTGTGCTTGGGTCCTCTGAGCTCATTTGCATTCTTGACAGACTTCAGTGTGGTTGTGGAACCAACGTTCTCAACTTCCAACAATGGCTGATACTCAGATGAACTCAGAATCCCCTGCTCTCTTTTTGGGTCAACCCTGACTCAATCGGTTTGGAAATTTAATTAGATCTTTAAAACGCTATCAGCCTTGTAATGAAACATCATTGCTACAGTCATACTGCATGTTATCTACAATCTGGCTGAGACTTAAGAGAAATGCTTGCACTGGACACATGCAGTAGAACATAGGAAAGGTGGGCCTGGTTTTAGAGTTGTGTACGATGTATCTAGATCCAACTCTATATTCATATTGCTGTTCTAATGTTGAATTTTCCTCCTTTGGCTACATATGCCCATACATTTATCTATCCCAATATTGACAATTACAGTGCCAAAGTAAGGTTAATTTTAATGTAGCTATTGCATGATTTCATAGAAGGAAGCTTACTTACCTTTCTTTCTATAGTAAGGACATTATCAGGTCTTTAATTTTGTATAGATGTAAAATTGTTATCATAATTTGTATATGAGCTGGAATCAAGCTAAATACATACACACACATAGAGGTAGAAGATAGCAAGATGCAGTTGTAAAAACAAAACATGAAAAAGTACTTGCTGCAATCACTTGTCAGATCCTGATCTATCAAAGAACTAAAGCCTTATAAGAAGGGTGATGGTTTTAAAGAGAGGCAGGAAAATGAACCAGTGATATGGACACAGAAAGAGCAAATACAAAGTGAAGGAGCAAAAATGAACAAGCTGAGATAGTACTATGTATTGCTCTGCAGCATGTGGACTCCTGTGTGAAGTAAGTTTCTTAATCTTCATCTGATCCTCCTGTTTCTTTCTCTTTTCTTCATTTTTAGTAATACATGGCAATGTGCCTGGTGAAAAAAATCACAGAAATTGCATAACAATTTTCCATGAAAATTTCCCACTATCCACTTTATTTTAGAGTAAGCCATGTATGTGTTAGCCAGAAATATGTGTAGGAGACTAAATTACAAGATAGTGTATTTGTGTAGGTATCACAAGAAATGTTGAAAATGGAAATAAAAGTTCACATATGAGGCAGTTATCCTTCATTTCCCGAATGCGTCCTTCAGAAGCCATTGCTTAGAGAAAATACTGCTGATGGTTCTCATGATCGCCACTGCTGCTCTTCTTAATGACTAGAACTATAATTAAAGTCCTCACAAGCTGAAAGGGGTAATATACTATGTTAGACTGTCAAAGAGGGGCACAGAATACCAGGTGAAGAGACATAAACTTGCTTTGATTGCTGTGAAATATACCAGGACCGAAAGCAGCTTCGAGAGAAAGAATTTATTTATCCTACACATCCTAAACACAATCCCCATTGAGGGAGGCCAAGAAAGGGACTCAAGAAGACCACGCAGAGGCAAGAACTGAAGCAGGGGGCATAGACAGATGCTACACACTGGCTTGTTCTCTATGGATTACTTAGTGTCCCTTTTTTATGCAACCTAAATCTGCCTGCCTAGGGAAGTCATCACTTACAATGGGCTTGGTTATTCCACATAAATAATTAATGGTAATAATAAACAACAATTCTACAGCCTTGCCTATAGGCAAATCAGTTGCAAGTATTTGCTCAATCGAAGTTCCCTCTTCCTTGATGACATATGAAGTTGGCAAGAAATAACTAAAGAGAAGGGCACATTCATTTTATTGGTCTGTACTATGATTCTTGAGGGCAGTGGTTCTCAACTTGTGGGTTCCATCCCCTTTAGGGAGTCACATATCAAATAGCCTGCATAGCAGATATTAACATTACAATTCATAACAGTAACAGAATTACAGTTATTAAGTCGAAACTTAATACTACAAAAGCATTTGTGCAACTATGTTCATAGCAGCATTGTTTGTAATAGCCAGAACCTGGAAACAACCTAGGTGCCCCTCAATGGAAGAATGGATCAAGAAAGTGTGGATTATATACTCATTAGAATACTACTCACCGGTAAAAAACAATGACATCTTGAATTTTGCATGCAAATGGGTGGAAATAGAAAATGCTATCCTGAGTGAGGTAACCCAAACCCAGAAAGATGATTATGGTATGTACTCACTCATTAGTGGACCCTAGCTATAAAATAAAGGACACTAAGCACTTAGCTCACAAGCCCAGAGAAGCCGAATAACAAGGTGAACCCAAAGAAAGCATACACAGAACCTCCTGGAAGTTGGAAGCAAACAAGA
>PVIU01021601.1:0-31212 GCA_004026605.1 Ondatra zibethicus
ACAGAAAAAGGGGAAATGGTGTAGGAGGGTCTTCTATTTGTGTATTGCCCTCATTGGTTAAATAAAGAAAACTGCCATGGCCTTTTGGTAGGACAGCCCTTAGGTGGGCGGAGTAGAGAGAAGGGAATGCTGTGAGAGAGAAGGCAGACGCAGACGCCATGCTTCTCCAGCACAAGATGGACACGGGTTAGACTCATGCCGGTAAGCCACAACTCAAGTGGCGATACACATTAATGGAGATGGGCTAAAATAATTTGTGAGAGTTAGCCAATAAGGGGCTGGAGATAATGGGCCAGGCAGTATTTAAATGAAAAAAAAAGACACACACATGCACATGCACACACACACACAGAGGAGATGTAGAAAAGTATATTAGCAAATATTAATGGGTAAAATTAGGTAGGATATGGTAACAATGGAAAATAAATTTTCTATTATTCTAGATTCGGTTGTAAATGGTTAGAGATTTGAGTGAGAGAGTATGTGCAGATTTACACATACTTTACAGAGATGGGTAGGTAAAGTACAGAAGAACAACATCTAAGACAACAAAAAGCTGGAAGAGTCTAGGACCAGGATATGAGAGGAAATTATAATGGCGCCATTACTAACTTGGAAAAAAAATTAAAGTTAGACTGAGCAGACTGAATGTAGATTCAAGAAGCTAATTGAGAAAGGATAATAAATTAGTCTAAATAGATGGAGGCTGTTGATATCTGCTGACATTAGAACAAGAAGGTCAGTGGCATGGTTCTTTCCTTGAATACCCTCAGTGTTAATCCTAGCATGGATATAAAGTAAAAATAGAGAGGTCTGTGGCTTGGTGTGGTGAAGCATAATATCTATATTCCAGTATTGAGGCTGTAGCAGGAAGATTATTGGTTCTAGGCTAGCTTGAACTATATAATCATTTTGAGGACAATTTACGCTACATATGAGATATTATCCCAAGTAACCATAGAAAGGTCAAACAAAGAAACAATCAAAATCTTCTAGGAAAAGTGACAACAAGGAGTTCTATATTAAACCTAAAATTATTAGATATTTTTACATAAAAGTTAAGGCAAATATATCAGAAACTCTGTATGAAAGTCAGAGAGAGGTTAAAAGTGAAATTTCAAATTAAGGAGTTATTGTTTTACCATGATATGTGAAGTAATAGACAAGAGACAATCACTTGTAAGACATGAAAATAAAAGTAGATGTTGGAGCTAAATTTCAGATTGCTCAATAAGTTGGAAGTAGTGAGGAAGACGTTTCTCCAAAGCGACTAAAGGATAAAATAAATAAGATGAAAATTCACTGTGTATTTCTTGTTTATAATCATTTTGGCCACAAGAATCAATTTGGGAAGTTCAAGGTTATATTAGCTGCATAACTATTATAGTTCACCTAGTGTAAGGTATATTTTTCTTTTCCATATTTGCATTTCCCAAATAAGTGTGTGTGTCTTATATTTAGTGACATCATAATTTTTCACAATTATTTGGCATTGTTTTCTCTTTGATGGAAGTATGTAAAACAGTAGATCTCCTTAAAAGTGATATTTGTAGATACAAGTGTACTCAGTACGATGGTATTACATCACATATACAAACAGTAGCATTTTTATCTGTGTGTCTGTTATGGTTGTGATTTGGAACATTCTTCAAATGTTTGTGCACTGAAGACGGGGTCCTCAGCTGGAGGCACTATTGGCAGAGGATAGAAACTTTAGGACACTAGTGGAAGAAGGTCCTAAATGGTGGGGATCATGCCTTTGAAGGATACATTTTTGCTAGACCCATCTTACTTCCTCTTCCTGCCCTATATCCTTCCTGTGTGGTGTAATACAAGCAGCTTCAACTTTCCCCTGCTGTACTCTTTCATATTGACACATCTGCTGTCCCACAAGCCTAAATACCCTAAAAGCAGTAGACCCTCTTGATTGTGTACTGATATCTCTGGAAACCACCATCTACTCTTTCCAGTTGTTTTACTCAGTAGTTTGCCTTAGAAACTTAAGTAACAAAGCACTTGCCTTTACCTTTCTCTCTGCATTATATCATTAGAAATGTGAGCATTTTTCTAAGGATTCGTGTATATTTCATAAAAGAAATATTAATCTCATAATAGAAAAACAATAGCCAATATTTCAGCAAGCTGCTGCATGTTATATTTGAGAAAGTGATTCATACTATATTTTTATTATATGGAGAAATACATAAGAATGAATATTTTATTCTCATATCATAAACCCATTAGTGACAACTTGATATTCATTGAGAAAATCAGTTCAAATTATTCTTTTAACATTCGTAGCTAATATAACTTGAATAAAGTTTGTTGAGTATTTTCAATTTCTAGATAAAAAGAACAATGTATTAGCAGAAACTAACAACTTTTGCTCATATTAATTTGACAACCAAACTTTACTTTCAAGCATTTAGTGGTTTTAGAATGAAAATTGACCCTGAGATTAAAATTTAAGTGTACCAGTTATCCAGAAGACTCATATCCATTGCACATCAGTCACACACAAAAATTGCTCTTACACATAAGAAGTTTGTATCCTACAGAAATCAAATCTTGAAACATTATCAGAAAATATGCTGAGTGAATATTTACGGAGAATGAATTTCTCCAAATATTTCTTGCTAGGGACAACAACCTGCCTTATGTGAAGGAGCTTGCTTTATTGGAAATATTTTATAATTTTCATACAGCTTGTTCTTATCAGTTTATTAAGTTGCTGCTCCCTTTAACAGGTAAAGATGAGCAGTTATCCCAGTCTACCATGTTTTAAGCAACATTCTCATCAGCATTGATGCAGTAATTGAGTAAGGATCAGTTAAACACAGGCTCCACATGGAACAAGGCACAGAGTTTTTCTCTCTCACAATCCCTTTGAATTTAGGAGAGAGCCTGCTTAAATTTGTCATCTGAAATGAAAGGTCAGCAGATTGGAAGATGTTGGCTGCCACTCTTTTCGACATTTCTAATCAGTCAACCTTGATTGGCCATGCAGTTGGATTTTAGCATTTAGAAAATGATGTTTCTCACATTTTCTACTAATGCTTTAAATGAAGGCAAGATGCATCTTGATTTGAAATTAAAAAAAATGGTGAGATCCAGCTTTCATGTATTATTCAAGCCTTATCCATTACAGCCACAGATTTGCAAAATAGTGTTCTTCAGCAAAGCATTGAGCAGCTTTATATGCCTTTTAAAAATTGATTTAGATTTAAAATTGCTAATGCAACCTAAAATGTATACCAACACATACCACATTATTTTTCAACCTATATTTTTATATAAAGAGAAAATAATTATTACCAATAAGATGACAGAAAGCTCATCTGGAAGTTGCCCTTCTCAGTATGATATTTTAAATGAGGAATATCGCTCATGTGATTTGTTATTTGAACAGTTAGTCTCCAGTTGACAGCACTGTTTTGACAAGGTTTAGGTAGTATGCTTCTGCTAGGAGAAGTATAACACTGGTGAGATAGACTTTGAGATTAAAAGCCTCTCACCTCTTCTAGTTCCCTCTTTCTGGTTTCTGATTATGGTCAAGGAGATGAGAGCTGGGCTTCCTGCTCCTGACTCCATGCCTACTGCTTGCTGCCATGCTTCCCTTCTATGGTGCCGTTTTATCCCTTTGGAACCATAAACCCAACAATGTTTTTCTTCTATATGTCCCCATGATCAATGAGGTTTATCATAGATACATAAAAGTAACTAATACACCTAGCAATCATGAAGGTAATTTTCACTTCTGGGATTGGAATGTACATTTTTCTTAGAATAGTAGAATCTTTATTACTTTTATATTTCTGTGAAGAGACATCATGGCCTAGGCAACTTAGAAAAAATTATTTATTGAGTATCATAGTCTCAGAAAGTCAGAGTTCATGATCATAATAATAGTGGGGAACATGGCAGTAGACATGCAGACATGAATCTGGTCAGTAGCTGAGAGCTTACATCTTGATATACAAGTTGAAGGGAGATAGAGATATAAAACCTGGGCTAGTGAACAATTCCCACCCCCAGTACACACCTCCTCCAATAAGAAAACATCTCCTAATCATTACTAAATAGTTTCACCAACTAAGGACCAAGAATTCAAATATATTAACCTATTGGAAATTGGGTGGAGCAATCTCACTCAAACTAACACAAGTAGCAAGTTCACATGAGATTCAAGAACCTATATTCATAGACAAAGTGACACAGATCAATGGGGGGAAGAAAACAATGACCCTTTAGGGTCATATATATGCAATATCCCAAAGTAGAAGTGGATCAAATTTTGAAGCTGTGTGTGTTCTATGGGTTTTATATAAGGTGCATGTAGCAGGTATTTAATTTTGTTTTACAATTGCATGTATGCCTTATATACTGACTGTTGTAAGAGGAGCAGAGCAGGTTCCCAGCACCTGGGTAGCTTAACTCCCAAAATAATTACACAGAAACTGTACTAATTTAATTACTGCCTGGCCCATTAGTTCTAGCCTCTTATTGGCTAACTCTCACATCTTGATTCAACCCATTTCTAATAATTTGCATGTCACCACGAGGTCGTGGCTTACCTGGAAAGATTCAGCGTGTCTGACTTGGCAGTTTCATGGTGGCGGCTCTCTCTGTCTTCTTCCCAGAATTCTGTTCTCTTTTCCCAGCCTATCAAAGTCCTGCACTATCTAAAGACCAAGGCAGTTTCTTTATTTAACCAATAAATGCAACGCAAATGTAGAAGGACATCCTACACCATTTCCCCTTTTTCTGTTTAAACAAAAAGGAAGGCTTTAACTTTAACATAGTAAAATTACATATAACAAAACAGTTATCAAGCAAGAATTACAGGTACAATATTTAAATCTATTTTATATTTTATCATAACAATGGAAAACTATAACAATAACTATCTATCTATTCTTCAACTCCATCAAAGGACATAAAATTACCTAAGTAAACAAGAAGTAAGCAACTTCCCAAACTCTAGAAATGACAGAGACATCTCACTGCCTGTACAGTCACCCAAAGTTCCTCTGTACCATTGGCCCATAGTATACAGCAGACATTTTCATAAAGCAGGAAATTTCAAAGACAGTTTAGTTACATTCTTCTGTATACTGCAGAATGTCTTACAGACTCTTTCATGAAGCAGGAACCCCAAAGGATCATCACACCTTTAGGCAAGTTCAGCAGTCCTCTCTCTGTGGGTTCTTTGTGTCCACTTTGTTTAACAGTCCAGGCAAGAGCACTTTCTTGCCCAAATGACTAAGGAGTCTCTTCGATACCCATCTTCCACTTTTTTTTCATATTCTTTTATTTTTCATTCAAAAATTTAGACGTCCACCCCTTCTCCCAGTCCCCTCACTCTCCCCCCACTACCCCTCCTCACTCGTCCTGCTTCTTAAGAGGAGGCAGGGAACCCTGCCCTGTGGGAAGCCCAAGGCCATCCCCCCTCCATCCTGGCCTAGGAAGGTGTGCATCCATATAGACTAGGTTCCCAAAAAGCCAATACATGCAGAAGAGATGGGTCCCAGTGTCATTATCATTGTCTTCTCAGTCAGCCCCCATTGGCAGCCACATTCACAGATTCCAGTTTGATCATATGCTCATTCAGTCCTGGTCCAGCTGGATTTGGTGAGCTCCCATTAGATCAGGCACACTGTCTCAGCTGGTGGACCAGTCCCTCGTGGTCCTGACTTCCTTGCTCATCTTCTCCCACCTTCTGCTCTTTGACTGGACCTTGGGAGCTCAGTCTACTGCTCTGATGTGAATGTGGGTCCCTGACTCTATCTCCATCCATTGGATGAAATTTCTATGGTGATGATCAAGATATTCATCAATGTGACTATGGGACAAGGCCAGTTCAGGCACCCTCTCCTCTGCTGCCCAAGTACCTAGCTGAAGACATCCCCATGAACACCTGAGATCCCCTCTAGAGCCAAGTCTCTTGCCAATCCTAAAATGACTCACTTAATGTAGATATGCTATTCCCTTCTCCAACACCCACCCTTCCTCCATCTCTACCTTCCCACTCCCCAAAGCTCTACCCAGTCCTTCCCTTCTCCCTTCTCATTCCCCCTTTCCCTTTTGCACACCCCCACCCCTACCTCCACCCCTATTCCCACTGCTGTGCTTCCAACTTTTGCCCGGTGATCTTGTTTGTTTCCAATTTCCAGGAGGATCTATATATGTTTGTCTTTGGGTGCACCTTACTATTTGGCTTATCTAGGCTTCTGAGCTATGTTTAGTGTCCTTTGTTTATGGCTAAGGTCCACTAATGAGTGAGTACATACCATAATCATCTTTTTGGGTTTGCGTTATCTCACTGAGTATAGTGTTTTCTATTTCCATCCATTTGCATGCAAAATTCAAGATGTCATTGTTTTTTACCGCTAAGTAGTACTCTAATGTATATATATTCCATACTTTCTTGATCCATTCTTCCATTGAGGGGCACTTAGGTTGTTTCCAGGTTCTGGCTATTACAAATAATGCTGCTATGAACATAGTTGCACAAATGCTTTTGTAGTATGACTGGGCAGCTCTTGGGTATATTCCCAAGAGTGGTATTGCTGGATCCTGAGGTAGGTTGATTCCCAATTTCCTGAAAAACTGCCACACTGATTTCCAAAGTGGTTGCACAAGTTTGCATTCTCACCAGCAATGGATGAGTGTTTCCCTTACTCCACATCCTCTCCAGCATAGGTTATCATTGGTGTTTTGATTTTAGCCATTCTGACAGGTATAAGATGGTATTTCAAAGTTGTTTTGATTTGCATTTCCCTGATCACTAAGGAAGTTGAACATGACCTTAAGTATCTTTTGGCCATTTGAACTTCTGTTGAGAATTCTTGGTTCAGATCATTACCCCATTTTTTAATTGGGTAATTTAGAATTTTAATGTCTAGTTTCTTGATTCTTTGTATATTTTGGAGATCAGACCTTTGTCTGATGTGGGGTTAGTAAAGATCTTCTCCCATTCAGTAGGATGCCTTTTTGTCTTAATGACTGTGTCCTTTGCTTTACAGAAGTTCCTCCGTTTTAGGAGGTCCCATTTATTCATTGTTGCTCTTATTGTCAGTGCCACTGGGGTTTTACATAGGAAGTGGTCTCCTGTGCCCACGTATTGCAGGCTACTTCCCACTTTCTCTTCCATAAGGTCAGTGTGGTCAGATTTATATTGAGGTCTTTAATCCATTTGGACTTGAGTTTTGTGCATGGTGATAGATAAGGGTCTATTTTCATTCTCCTACAGGTTGACATCGAGTTTTGCCAGCACTATGTGTTAAAGATGCTTTCATTCTTCCATTGTATACTTTTAGCTTCTTTGTCAAATATGAGGTGTTCATAGGTTTATAGATTAATATCTGGGTCTCCGATTTGATTCCATTGGTCAATGTCTCTGTTTTTATGCCAATACCAAGCTGTTTTCATTACTGTAGCTCTGTAATAGAGTTTAAAGTCAGGGATGTTAATGCCTCTGGAAGTTCCTTTATTGTATAGGAATGTTTTGGCTATCCTGGGCTTTTTGTTTTTCCATATAAAATTAGTTATTGTTCTCTCAAGGTCTGTGAAGAATTTTGTTGGGATTTTGATGGGGATTGCATTGAATCTATAGATTGCCTTTGGTAGAATTGCCATTTCTACTATATTGATCCTACCAATCCAGGAGCATGGGAGATCCTTCCATTTTCTGATGTCCTCTTCAATTTCTTTCTTCAAGGTCTTAAAGTTCTTGTCAAATAGATCTTTTAATTCCTTGGTTAGTGTTACCCCAAGATACTTTATGCTATTTGTGGCTATCATGAAAGGTGATGTTTCTCTGATTTCCCTCTCTGTTTCTTTATCCTTTGTGTATAGGAGGGCTACTGGTTTTTTGAGTTGATCTTGTATCCTGCCTCATCACTGAAGGTATTTATCAACTCTAGAAGTTCTTTGGTAGAGCTTTTGGGGTCACTTATGCACACTATCATATCCATCTGCAAGTAAGGAAAGTTTGACTTCTTCCTTTCCAATTCGAATCCCCATGATCTCCTTATTTTGTCTTATAGCTATTTCTAGAACTTCAAGCACAAAATTAAAGAGATATGGAGAGCCTTGTCTTGTTCCTGATTTTAGTGGAATTGCTTTGAGTTTCTCTTCATTTAGTTTTATGTTAGCTGTCAGCTTGCTGTATATTGCTTTTATTATATTTAGATATGAAAATTGTATCCCAAATCTCTGCAAGACCTTTATCATACAGGGGTGTTGAATTTTGTCAAATGCTTTTTCAGCATCTAATGAAATGATCATATGTTTTTTCTTTCAGTTTATTTATATGATGGATTACATTGATAGATTTCCATATGTTGAACCAGTCTTGCATCTCTGGGTTGAGGCCTACTTGATCATAATGGATGATTTTTTTGATGTGTTCTTGTATTCAGTTTGCAGTATTTTATTGAGAATTTTTGCATCAATGTTCATGAGTGAGACTGGTCTGTAATTCTCTTTCTTGGTTGTGCCTTTGTGTGGTTTTGGTATCAGGGTATTTGTAGCTTCATAAAAAGAGTTTGGAAATGACCCTTCTGTTTCTATTATGTGAAACACATTAAGGAGTATAGGTATTAGCTCTTCTTGGAAGTTCTGGTAGAATTCTGCATTAAAACCATCTGGTCCTGGGCTTTTTTTGGTTGGGAGGTTTTTCATGAGAGCTTCTATTTCCTCATGACTTATAGGTCTATTTAAATTGTTCACCTGGTCATCATTTAATTTTGGTATATGGTATTTATCTAAAAAACTGTCCATTTCTTTTACTTACATTTTCCAATTTTGTGGCATAAAGGCTTTTGTAGTAAGACCTAATGATTCTCTGAATTTCCTCAGTGTCTGTTGTTATGTCCCCCTTTTCATTTCTGATCTTGTTAATTTGAGTGTTCTCTCTCTGCCTTTGATTAGTTTGGATAAGGGTTTGTTGATCTTGTTGATTTTCTCAAGGAACCAGCTCTTTGTTTCTTTGATTCTTTGGATTGTTTTCTGTGTCTCTATTTTGTTTATTTCAGCCCTCAGTTTGATTATTTCCAGTCTTCTACTCCTCCTGGGTGAGTCTCCTTCTTTTTTTCTAGAACTTTCAGGTGTGCTGGTAAGTCACTAATGTGAGCTTTCTCTGTTTTCTTTATGTGGGCACTAAGTGCTATGAACTTTCCTCTTAGCACTGCTTTCATAGTGTCCCATAGGTTGGGGTATGTTGTGTCTTTTTTTTTTGTTGAATTCAAGGAAGACTTTAATTTCTTTATTTCTTCCTTGACTCAGGAGTGGTTCAGTAGTTGACTGTTCAGTTTTCATGATTTTGTAGGCTTTTTGGGGGTGGAATTGTTGTTACATTCTAACTTTACTCCATGGTGATTTGATAAGACACAGGTGGTTACTCCAATTTTTTTTGTATCTGTGGATGTTTGCTTTGTTACCGAGTATATGATCAATTTTCAAGAAGGTTCTGTGAGATGCTGAGAAGAAGGTATATTCTTTCCTGTTTTGGAGGAATGTTCTATAGATGTCTATTAAGTCCATTTGATTCATTACATCTGTTAGTTCTTATATTTCTCTGTTAGGTTTCTGTCTGGTTGACCTGTCCCTTGGTGAGAGAGGAGTGTTGAAATCTCCTACAATTAGTGTGTGGGGTTTGATGTGTGCTTTAAGTTCTAGTAGTGTTTCTTTTACATATGTGGGTGTTTTTATATTACGGGCATATATATTCAGGATTGAGACATCATCCTGATGGATTATTCCTGTTACGAGTATAAAGTGTCCATCTCCAGCTCTTCTGATTGATTTTAGTTTGAAGTTGATTTTGTTTGATATTAGTATAGCCACACCTGCTTGTTTCTTAGGGCCGTTTGATTGAAAAACCTTTTCCCAACCCTTTACTCTGAGATAATATCTGTCTTTGTGGTTGAGGTGTGTTTCCTGTAAACAACAGAATGTTGGATCCTGTTTCTGTATCCATTCTCTTAACCTGTGCCTTTTTTTAGGTGAACTGAGTCTATTGATATTAAGTGATATTAATGACCAGTGGTTGTTAACTCTGGTTATTATTTTTTTTGCGTGGTAGAGTCTGTGTTTTTCCCTTCTATGAGTTGTACTGGTATAGGGTTGTTAGATGTCTGTGTTATTATGGGCCATTTCTTTACTTAACTGCCCATCTTCCTCTTGAAGTAGCTTGCTGCTGCCACAAGCAGACGTGTCTCCTTGTCATGAAAAGCCGTAAGTTATTAAAACATTTAATATGCCATATTCTGTAGCCTTTGAGACATATGAAGAATGCCTATCTAACTGAAATATATCTCTATAAATCTAGAAAATCTAACTAACATGACTACAAACTTAACTATTATAGATTATGATCTATTAACAACCTATATTTCTTAAATTATACATTATATTTTTAAATGAACTACACAATCACAATACCTTCATCAAGATCAGAAATACATATACATATAACAAAATTGACCTTAAATTTATATCAATAAAGCAAAATTTATACCAATGTAAATTATTCATATCTATATCATATCCCCCTTTTAAAAGAACATTTATAAACAATATTTGGGAATATAGACATGGTTATTTCTCTTCAAACTGCTTTGTGCTGAATGGGGGTGCTGTTAATCAGGCCTTTTATGGTATATCCTATGTGCTAGGTTCATCTCAGTTGGCAGTTGAATGAAGTAATTTTTGAAGGTGTTCATGGTGACCTCTCAGGAGGGCGTGGTCTATCATACCATATTGGTCTAGAAGGAATCCACAGGGTCTCATCCTCTGTGGAAACAAAAGATGAACCTCTTTTCCAAAGCATCATATCCTTAGACCCAAATTCTGAAGTCATAATACCTTTATAATATACATGCTGGTTTGGCTTAGCAGCACACACAATGAAATATCTCTCTGAAGTTAGCTCCTTCACAGTCAAAAAATTTAAAGAAAACACAATAAAATACATAATCCAGACATTCTGAGAATTTTCCATTTTATGTGGCTTATTTTTTTTTAATCTATGACTATCTGTGCTCTGTCTCTTTAAAGACTTTATCTTTTTTTAAAGCATATCTCTATACTCTTTTTCTTTTCTCTCCCAAGTTTACATACAGCCATCCAACACTGTGATCCATTTATAGGTCTTTTATGTCTGAATCTGTCCTGTTGCATTGTCTTTAATTGTCTATTGTCTTGAAGAGTTTTTAAGATGTTAAGCAGCTTGGTTGCAGCTGTTCTGGATGTTGGCTCTGCCTCTCACCAATTTCAAAATGGTGGATGTACCATTTCTGCTAGCTCTTGGGCTGCCAGGTAGGAGCTGCACTCAGCAGTCCAACCCAGAGAATGAGCGTGCAACATATAAACACTTCTTATCTGAGTTACAGCCAAATCTGCCATGCAGAGCACTGCATAGCCTGGAAACATCTCTTTGTATTCATTTAACCAATGAATGCAACACAAATGTAGAAGGACCTCCTATACCAACTGGCCACTCACATGCCCCACCTACCTACCAACCCTGCCCTCCCTCCCCACTAGCAGCAAATTTCTCACACATTCATGTCAATTTGCTTCATTTTGTGACCTACCAAGAATAACCAGGGCCACTGTATGACTCACTTTGGAGCTGGACTGTGGTGATTTGGCAGAGGTACACAACAAAAGACAGTTATCCCCCATCTCTAGAATCTAGTTATAGCCAGAAGTAAGGGTAGAGCTCTGTGAGACCCTTTTCTATACTGGATGATTATTGGGGGACTGTTCTTGTATCTGTATTGGCCAATAGAGATAACCAGAGTTAATACGACTCAAGTACACTTCACTTCTTTTTTAAAAGTGTATGTGTGTGTCTGTCTTTGTGTCTGTTGTCTGTGGGTGTGAGTGGATGTGCACTTGTATATGAGTTTGTATGTGCCTGTGTACTAGCACAGTGGCCAGAATAGGGCCTGGAGTACCCTCCTTTAACACTTTCTGTCTACTCATATAAGGCAAATTCTTTGCTAATCTGGGCCTCACATTTGCTCTGCTAGGATGTCTCTGCTCTTCTTGAAGTTGTGGTTATAGGCATGTATGTGATGACAAGCTTGTTGTATGGGTGCTAGGAAAAGAACTCCAGATTTTTCTACTATACAGCAAACTCTTTTAACTGCTAAGCCATCTCTTCAACCACTACACCAGAGTTTTTTTTTCTTTTATGATGTTTCCCCGGAATGCCTTGATTTTTCCTAAGAAAAGATAATTTTATTTAGTTGTACATATGACTGCATAATTTCTTGCCTGTGCTTTCTGCCCATTTCTAACACTTTTTATAGTGTTATTCTTGATCTTGACCAAACTCTTACAAATGTAGCCCATCAATGTATTTTATCCAAGATAATTCATTTTTCTGTTGCTTGAAATATCTGTTTCTAGGTTTCCATTCTCTACTTACGCTTGAGAAATTTTAATTTTAGCATATTTTCTACCAGGCAATACAAGGTCTTTTGGAACCAGTGTTTTTATTGAGAAACTTGAAAGGCTGAATGTCACTATTTGAGTGTACTTTCTACTTTTACATATCATTTCTGAGAAGAGGGGCATGCTATTACTTATTTGTTCTCAATGTTAATCTATGTGTGATTATATTTTTGGCTTTAGAAATTTCAATCACTTGAGAAAAAAACTACTTTGCTCTGTTTTACAAGTGATTCACAAAACACATATCCATTGTTTTCATGCCTCTAAAAGTATTACCAAGATATTTCTCTATGGTTTCAACACAGAAGATGGAGATCGAAATCCTCCAAATAGATTGGTTTCCAAAGATATTGCCTGACCGCTCTAAGAAGACAGTGAGTGATCCTGGATCCTGGACTCTCAGCTTCCTCGGAGTCTATGGAGAAGGCCACTCCTCAAGATCACCACTGTAGATTAAATGAGTTACATAAAGTTGTAAAATGACCTAAATTCTTCAATAAGCTGCATTGCTCCTTCAGTAAGTAGGATTAGGAGGGAAGTCTTCCACATCCGTGTTTGTTCAAGGTCATACTTATAGGGAGAAAATAACCACTTCTGGCTAAGAGTAGCTGAAAAGCCAGCCCTAAGCAGGTGTTAGAAATCATAACAATTCCGTTTATCTAGTGCACCTAATATGTGTTGAGAAAAGAAGAAAATGTATATAAGATTAAAGCAGCAACAGTTAAGATTTGTGTTTTCTTCTGTTTGTGTCAGACAAAAGTTTATATAAATTGATCTATTTATATTTATAATCATTTCAGAATCTGTATGATCTTCATCAACTCAAACATGAAGAAGTTGAGACTCACCACATCTTTGACTTTATTCGGTTCAAACAGATATTAAGTAGAAAACTGTAATTTGAAACCATATAAAATGGATTATTTCCACTACAACATCCTGCAGCATAGAAAAGTTGAGCGAGTCTAAGACACAAACTACTTTTCAACCACAGACTAAAATGTTGCTGACAATTCATGTCAAAATCGTCTGTCATAGCATTTCAAGAACCTATGCTTAGATTTTTTTCATGCTATTCCATCTCATTTTTGGAACATTTTGGCTTAAGATAAAAAAATCAAAACCACTAGTCCTTTTTCCTTCCAGGATAAGTAATGACTATGATATACTCTGTTCAAAGATTGCAATATGACAGAAGTCAGTCCATACTAAGTTATATCAAAAACAGTGGCAAGCACAACACTTTGTCAGCCACTCAAATATTCATTGTAATCACTTAATGATGTCACATTATTGACAAGGAAACACAGAACTTCGTGGATTTGAGATCCTTACAGGTCTTAAATTTGAGAAATATGGACATTCTCTCTAAAGCTTGTTATAAATACTTATATTCATGAGAATTGAGGATATGTTGATATATGGGAAAGTGGTTAGCTTTTGTCTGACAAACTTAGATAACAAAATGCAGACTAATTCATTTATTTATTCATGCATATGGTTTAACTATATTTTATTAATTGAAACAAATCAGCTGTGGGGCACTAGTTCAGTTATCAAAACATTGTCAATGATATTTCTTGCCTGAGTTCATTCATCCAAACACTGTGGATTTGTTTTTAGACAATAGCATGTAATATAAAATGCTAGAGGACAGAATCGTTTCCTTTTAACTTGCTTTGAAAAAACACCAACAATAAATAAGCACTGGACATTCCAAACAAACGTAATTAAGACTTCTTTTGTCATTTACTTAAAAAACTAACTCTGGTTACCTAAACACATAATTTATATATATATATATTGCTGTTATACTGCTATTGTTTTTATTTTCATCCTCTGAACACTAGATTACTACGGAGCATGCTTAAAATGATTGCTGTATTTGAGAACAGTTATACTGATTATCAAAGAAACTTGAAAAAAATCTAAATTTTCAATTTGATAGTTAATTTTGGTAGGAATACGTTATCTTAAATAGTTTTTTTCTAAGGTAAATAATAATAAAAAGAAGAAGAAGAGTGATTTATTTTGTTTACATGACTCACTAAGATACAACCAATGAAAATTAAGAGAAACAGCCAGTGAAGAGGAGGAATCCCAGCCCACACAAATGCATTCACACCCCAGTTCCATTTGCATATCTATGGGAATGGATAGCACCAGGGAATTTCCCTGACTTCAAATAAAATGGCAAGATTTTTACATCCCAAGTCAGCTCCGCATGGACTACTGAAGGTGAGCCTGTGCTGGGGTTGGCAGGAGAGGAGCCTCCTGGAAGTCCTCCACAGTGGTTTTGTTAGGTCCCCTGACAGAACAATGAGCTTCACATAAGAACATGCTAAAACCGAAGGTCCTCTGATTTCAGTCCAACTCCCTGAGTCAGAAACTGTGGTGTTAGAGCCAAGTAGTTTGGGGGTTAGTAAATTCTCTGAGTGATTCTGATGCATCTTGAAGTTTGCGAACCACTGAACTAATGCAATTTTAAGAAAGGATGAGTCTTGAGTCCTTAGCAGCCAGTCTTAATACTCTGGGTACTAGCTCACCTGCTCTAGTAGAGAGTGGGGTGAGCCAAGCACAATAAGCACTATGAACTTGAATTCTTTAGTTGTATTATGATGTCTTTCCTCTTGTCCTAACCATGCTTTTTGCTTCTTTAAACTAAAGCTTTTACCATTTACCCTATAAACATATGCCAATCACTTCTTCAACAATAGTTTGATAGCTTGTCACCTTGCTTTGGCATCCTATTTCTCTTAGCACCACCCCACCACCTCCAGAGGTCCTTCTGGAAGTGCACTTTTAAAATACTAACCAACCAGCCCAGAGCCCATATGTCTAACCCATTCATATATTAGACAAACTCTGGACCATGGTAAAGAACCAGACAACCTCAAATAGTTCTGCCACCCACTGAAACTCACAGAAACTCACATCAAATCTGGAGTCTGACTATCTGGCCTCACTTGTTTCTTCTCACAGGATGTACAATCAAGGCTCTTATCTGGCATTTTCTTCTGCCTCACGACCAGTTCCTAGCATTACATAGACATCTGTCTCATGACCAGTTCCTGGCATTACAAAGATGTCTGTCTGTGGATAATGCTCCTCAGCTCTTGGAAACTATTAATAACAATCTATCTTTTCAGTAGTGATTAATTTCTTACACTCTGGGCCTGCTATACATAGTTTTCTTCCCCCTCCCCTTTTTAATTTCCTTTTATTGTAGTCCACTCCATAAGAAGGACACACAGGACTCAGAACCTGTAAGCAGGTAATCTGCTCTGTGACTGAAGCCCTGGAAAAACCGACTTCAAATTATTCAGAATTAAATTTCAATTTGAAATTAGGGGGAGAAAAAATACAAATAGCTGTCACCCAAAATTATACCTCAAAAAATTATTTTCATAAACATAATAAAAATTCTTCCAAAAATAGAGCCAGCAGCTGATATAAATAAAATACTCGAGTTGCTAAAGAAATTCAGGATTTTCTTTGTGCTATATTTTAAATAAGGTTTTCTTTGAAATATCATAGTTATTCACAAGCATTCTTTTCATGCTAACATGCTGAACATAAGTATGCTGCCATTATAAAGACAATAACATGTATTTTTTATTAGGATAAAATAGCAGCAATAAATAACTCATTCTTTGCCTTCCTCAAGAGAATATATAAATCAAGACTGACATTTAAGGTGACAAATCATAATATACATTAAACAAAATATCAAATGTAAAAAGAACTAAATTATACAAGAAAATAGTTTCCCTAGTAGAACAAGGCAGTGTGCCTTCTTTGGCATTGGCTTGCATTGGTTATTTCTATGAACTGCTCAGAGTCAGCAGTGATGTTTTATTATGTGTTAATTCTTGTTCATGAATATATATTTCAATTTTGTGTGTAGCTATTTAATTTACCAAGGACTGAAATTCAAAACTAAGAACACAATCTCAGCTCCACTGACCTTGTCTTTCAGGTATTCTCTGGTGTGCCAACTTAGAAAATTGCAGAAGATACATTCATCTTCATCATGTGTATTTGAAAGCTGTTATTGGATTTTTAAATTAAATAGTTTACAGCTTATTTCAGCGTCCAAAATTTTCTGCCAATTTTTCTATCTTATGAGTGATTTATTTGTAGGTCCAAAGCACCAGAGGCTATAAAGCTGTGTGCTGAAAGATTCCTGCTCTATGTATAGATTAAAAGGTTTATCTCACTGTAGCTGCAGCTCACTCCGCACAGATGCCAAAACCCAATGGCATGCAGCATGCCCTTATGAGTTTTATAGTCATTTGTGGTCAAAGCCAGGGAAACACTAATGTCAATCTTCCTTATGAAATATACTTTGGGAAGCAGATTTTTTTCAGTTAGTTGAGGATTATTAGTCATTATCAGCATACTTCAAAATTTATAGGACCAGTATCTTAGCTTTTATTATGATAAATCTGATGAGATTATATTATCCAACTGGGTTATCTATAACTGTGGTGATATGAAAGTTGGGCATATTCCAAGTAACATAAGACTTCCTGGGTACTAAGAAATTTAAAAAGAATAAGAAATATCACCAAACCCAAATTTTAAATGCTCTAATTTCTTCATATTTGTAAGCTTTTTAAAAAAAGATTTACTTTAGTTTTAAGTCTGTGTGTGTCCTTGAGTATCATATCCTTGGAAGCCTAAAGAGGGTGTTTGTTTCTGGGGTTGAAGTTGTAGGTGGTTGTGAGCAACAAAAGTGGGAGCTAGGAACTGAACTCTACAAGAGCAACAAAGCCCTCTTAACCTGTGAGCCTTCCCAAGCCCCTTGTAAACATTCAGTCTCAAAATTTCTTTGTCTGGGAGCTTCTTATTTACTCTTCCGTCACTGCCTTACCATTCAAGCTGATATAATAACAACTGTGTGCAAACAAAGATAATGGAAATAATTTTAATGTAATTATCACAGTTACATAAATGTGTATAGGCAAATGATGTTGCACTAGGTGCTTATGAGTGTATTATCTTTCTAACCTTTAAAATGGCCTTAAGAGGTTCATTTTTCTAGATGAACCCTGATCTGAGTAACCAATGTTGTGGGACCCTGTGAAAGACCCTCAGAGTGGTCTTATCGCCGAGGAGCCCCCAGACTCAATAACCAGGCCGTCAGATGCAAAAGCACGAGGTTTAATTCCACGGTTGCACAAGCGGGTGCCCAGCTTCGGGATAGCTAAGCACCCCGAGTATTCATGCAAGCAAGTTTTTATAGATAAAACCACAAGATTTACATAAATTATAATATGGGGTACGGGTACAATTGGGCTTGGTCTAGATCTTCAACCCAGAATGAAATTAACATAGTTCAGCCTATTCCCAGAAAAACATTGAATACGTGACAAGCTGCCTGTGACTCAGTTTACAGTCTGATAATCATTCACTATGACCGGTTCTGATAATCATCTGTTTAGAAGAATGTGACTGGTCCTGATAATTGCTAGGCTTCCTGCCCAGGACTGTGACCAGTTCTGATAATTGCTAGCCCTCCTGCCCTGTGGGGAGGGGGAGCGGGGAGGAAGAATCTGTCCCATTACCCAATTCATCCAGTTCGTTATGAAAACTCGGTTGGGGTCTTTCACCTGCAATGAGACAGACAAGGTTTGAGTCTAGGCACCTAATGAAAAATAGTTGATCATGCACACTGCTTAGTCTCTGACAAATATTTGACTTAGAGTGATGACTTGAAGGTATCTTAAAGAGAATTAGACTCATAATATGAATAATACCCTCACATTGACAATGATAGGATTGGCTCCCTGACAGCCAATCCTGGCTGATTTCCAGGACTGTGTCTCCACCCATTCCACCTAACAAAGACTTTCCTCTTTCACCACCAATAGTATTTTGTTAGAGCTAGCTGTGCTTGCTCAGAAGAATACCATGACCGATAATCAGAAATTCTAAATTTGGGGCTAAATTATTGGCAGCTGTGCAGGCATGGTCTATGTTAACTTGATACAAGCTGAAAGGAGAAAACCTCAATTGACAAACGCAGCTGTAGGACATCTTCTTAATTACTGATTGATTGGGGAGGTTCAAGCACATTGTGAGTGTTAAGTTGGGAGTGTAGGCCCCAGCCCCTTGCATCTATCCCAGCCCCCAGGCCTGGTCTGGACTCCAAATCCCAGCAGGCCAGGTCCTGACCTCTCCCGGAGGGGGGGTCAGGACCATTCCCCAGAGTATATAAGTGATCTCCTGAAAGAGGAACACGTGGTCCCTTTTCCTTCCTCCTGGTGGTCACATTCGCGGCTTCCTGGTTCCCCCCTCGGGGCCACCCAAGAGCACAGAACCTCCATTACACCTGGACATTTCTTAATTTGGCTTGTTTTGATTCGGCTTGATTGGGAATTTTGCATCGGCAGGGAGCTCGCATTAGGAAATATTCCTAGCATTTTGGAGGTCCCATCGAGCTAGGACAGGCCCTTTCCACATGGCAGGCCATGTATTGAAAGACCCCTAGTCTACAGTTCGAGTTCCCTACACCACGCTTAAAACCAGTTTCTGGGCTACAGCAGCTGTGTCTTGGTGAGTCCCTTCTCTTGTCTATGCTATAGGGTTTTGGGGGGACCCATTCGTACTTATTTTTGTCGTTTTCAGATTCCTGTTGAAGTCATGAGCTCACACCAGGAATCTGAGTCCCAGGAAGCAGTCAATCCTGCAGGATTGGGCTTGGCTGAGGAGGGGATGCCTAGGGACACCGGGCATTCAATCTCTGCACCCCTTTTTGGACCCAAGAGCCGCTTTGGTGGACGTGGTAAAGTGGACTTAGGCCACATAGTTGGGCATAGACTCTAAAATGGGCACTTAGAGTTCAAAGCCAGGTCCGCTGTTGACCCTGTAAACCTCTTACAAAAAATCTTTTTAAATTGAGCCTGTCTGATACAAATGAACAGAGCTTACATAAATATGTCCATGGTTTTTGGTTTCTGCCCTCTTGCCCCCCCACCCTCAGTAGCCAGTATCTCACAGCACCACGCTGCCAGAGGCACTGGCCCCTCCCCCACTCCCGCCTTCCCCTCCCCCTCCTACCTTACTGCTCTACTCCTGGAACCCTTCTGAGCACTGGGATAGCCCCTCCCATATTCCCTTTCTCTTCCAAATCTCTCTCAGATAGAAAAGCAGCTAGGTTCCTTTTCTGCTAATCATTTTGCTTCCTCAGTCAGTACCAGATATTGAAAAAGTTAAAAAAGGTTGAGGATGTTCCCCAAACTCCTATATGAAACCAGCTGAGTCTTCCCAACAGACAAAGCTACAACAATCTACAGACCCAGGCCTTAGCAGCTGCCCTAAGGTCTCAGGAATGGGAAAATGGGAGCCAACCATAGGGTTCTACCCTGGTAGAGCCCAGCCTAAGTCAACCTCACAGACAAACTGTTTCAATGTGGCCTAAATGGTCACATGGCACAATATTACACTACACCTGCTCCGAGGTTGTGCCCTATCTGCTAACAACCTGGACACTGGAAATCACAATGCCCTTGTGCGGGCTTGTCCTCTATGCCAAGCCATGGAGGTCCGGCCTCATCACCATCGGCAAGTGAAACTATGCCAGCCTTACAGAGGATTGATGCTGCTCAGCCTTGGTTTATCCCGTAACCCTCTCCGAGACTACAGGTAAAGCTACAAATGGCAGGTAAGTCCATTACTTTTATTCTCACTCGGGCCAATTTCAGCTATGGGGATAGACGGGACCCGTTTCTCCCCACTTAAAACTTTGACACTGCCCTGCATTCTTGCAGGACATTTTTTTTTCTCTCATTTTTTCTTAGCAATACTGGCTTGCCCAGCACCTTTACTGGGTGGAGATATCCTTAGCCACTTCCCCAAAGATTTGTTCCACTTCTTGGAGCCCCTTTTAACCCCACCCATCTCCAAGATTCTATTTTACAGGTTCACTCCTGCCAGACGTGTGCCCAGGCCAACTCACAAGGAGCTCTCCACGTACACCAGCTTTGTGGACAACAACCGGGCAAAGATTGGCAGGGAAACAGCAGATATGATGGCTCAGGGTCATGGAGTTCCTGTCAGAAACTCTCAACATCTCCTTGACAATGGGACTCATCAAACAACTAATCTCCATTGAACTCAGGTTATCTTGGCCCTTGCCTCAGGGCCACCCCACATTCCCCTACCGGCCTGAGCCCTTTTGAGTTGCTTGATGGCAGGCCCTTTCTCCTTAACCATCACCTCCCAGTTCAAACTCCTCCACTGGAGGGGTACCTATCCTAAAAGGTACTCTCCCTTTTAAGGTCCCTTCTCCGTTCACACGCTGACAGTTGTCTTCCTGCCACCACACCAGTGGACCCCAATACCCCCAAGCCTGCCCTGCTCTCCCCAGGGGACAGAGTACTCCTCAAACAGTTAACTCCTAGGTCTCTCGAACCGTAATAGACAGGACCTCACACAACAACTGCCTTCTCATCTCCCACAAGGAACAGATGCCTGCTGTCTCTGGGATGACAGTTCGTGGGATGCCTAACATGGACACCTAGCTCACCCCTTCCCCACATCGCCCTGTGCCAGCAGGAAGTAGCCATATTTGAGACTATGCCCTTTTTTCCAAAGAGAGCCTAAATGTTTGTCATAATTATCACTTCAATTTTCTGTTACCCCTATATCCAAAGAGTCTGGAATGTTAAGTTGGGAGAATAGGCCCCAGCCCCATGCATCTATCCCAGCCCCCAGGCCTGGTCTGGACTCCAAATCCCAGCAGGCCAGGTCCTGACCTCTCCCTTGGGGGGGGTCAGGACCATTCCCCGGGGTATATAAGTGATCTCCTGAAAGAGGAACATGTGGTCCCTTTTCCTTCCTCCCAGTGGTCACATTCGCGGCTTCCTGGTTCCCCCCTCAGGGCCACCCAAGAGCGCAGAACCTCCATTACACCTGGACATTTCTTAATTTGGCTTGTTTTGATTCGGTTTGATTGGGAATTTTGTGTCTGCAGGGAGCTCACATTAGAAAATATTTCTAACAGTGGGTGCTGATATGGCTAGGCTGGTGGTCTTAGATTCTATAATGAAGCAGGGTGAGCAAGCCATGAGGAGCAAGCCAGTAAGCAGCACTCCTCCATCTCTTCTGCATCCCCTTCTGCCTCCTACTTAGTGCCCTGTTGGAGTTCCTACCCTGACTTTCTTTAGTGTTGGACTACAATACGGAAATATAAGCCAAATAAATTCCTCCTCAACTTGCTTTTGGTCAGGGTGTTTCATCACAGCAATAAAAACCCTTACTAGGACAGCAGCTTAAATTGATCCCTGGTGGGATTGTATACATCAGGAAAATCTGGAAGCTCTATCCATCAGGACTTCTCCCCACTTCCTCTGGCAGATTCGGTTTGCAAAGCATGAAACACACATTGGATCACTTTTCTTGAGCTTCTATTCAACTCCAAATTCCTAGAGTGTAAACAAGATTACTTGCCATTGTCACAAAAGGGTCAGTGGCAGACTCTCCATTTAGGCGCCCAGTTCTTTTCTCATACAACATGCTGAAGTTGGAGTTACATGATCAAAAAGTCTTAGAATGAGTGTAATGTGGGTGAGAGCTCGAACTTAACTCTTCCGAAACAAGATGTAGAACAGATTTCAATTGGAGAGGGCTGGAAATACTGGAAGATTTGGACGAGGCAGGTTGGTCAATGTCACGCAGATACCCGTTTGGTAACTGAACTATCAAAATTTGCTCACTTATTGGACATTTGAGCAGTGTCTGGCATGGGAACCAGGGAAGAGATAGGGCATGAACCTAAGGAAAAACCAAATGATATTATTCTGCTAAAGAAATGCAATATTCTGCATTATTCATAGAAAATGTCATACCCATGCATTATCAAAGGAGCTTCCTCCTGCAGTAGATGGAAGCAAATACAGAGTCCCACAACTGGATAATGTGCAGAAAGTGAGAGACTTTGGACCACTCAATCATAATGGGATGTTTCCATCAAATTCCTCCCCTCAGGGTTCAGGGAACACTGCAAAAGAGGAAGCTGAAAGAGTATATTAGTCAGTGGAGATTGAAGACACCAGTAAAATACTACCTTCTAGACACATCAGGACTGATGCACATATGAGCTCACAGAGACCACTGGAATGCACACAGCCTGTAAAGAGTTCCAGGGCTGAGATGTGTAATGGACACATGCACCCATCCCTAAACCAGAAGCTGTCTCTAAATGGTAATTGCTAGAAAGGTAAAATTTCATCTCTCCAATGGAGTTTCACTGGGTATACAAACTATACTTAAGACTAGGACCCTTACCTAGCACTACATGGCCAACACAAAACTAACTCAGTAGTATCTTGAGAAATTTTTTTATCCCATTTTGCTTGGTCTGTGCATTGTTTATCTTACTAGTCTTTTCCTTATATTATGGTGTTTGTGGGTTCTTTTAATGTGTTTTCTCTTCTGTCTGTCTGTCTCAGTCTGTTTCTCTCTCTCTCTCTCTCTCTCTCTCTCTCTCTCTCTCTCTCTGTGTGTGTGTGTGTGTGTGTGTGCATGTGTGTGTAAATGCCTGCATATGTAAGGGATTTTTCCAACTCTTTATTTGCCTTTGTTTTTCCCTATTGTTTTGTTCTATTCTGATTTAGTTTTTTTTATTAGTTTGATTGTGAAAGAAAGAGAGAGAGACAGAGAGAGAGAGAGAGAAGGAGAGAAGGAAGGAAGTAAGGAAGTAAGGAAGAAAGGAGTTGGTTGGGTGGAGAAGTAGAGAGTATCAGGGAGGAGATGTGGGAGGGGAAGCCATGATGAGGATATATTAAATTAAACACTAATTTTCAGTTAAAAGTAATAAATATTTTTTAAAATGAGTCTTGTACCTTCCACAAAATATGCAGTCTGGTGCTCCATCTTTCTGAATGAACATGCTTTAAGGAAATCCCAGAGCCTTCAGAAAAACAATCCTGGATTAAAAGCAAAGCCCTGAAAGCACTGTTTCTCAAGACATGCAAGAAGATTTACAATTGTGGGGTGTTTTACAGGCACCAACAGACCAGGCCTCTGGAGAAGGAAGAAAAGTGTCTAAGTTCAGACCAGTCAGGAAAAATCATAAAGGTAGCTGGGCCACACTTACAAAATAGCTTAAGAATTATGTTTGTTGAGTAACCAGAGGTATGAAATCTTATAAACTTAATAACAATATTTTTAGCAAAAATTGATGAAAATAACCTTTCACTTTAGTTTTACTAAAGTCTTATAAAAGTCGGCTAAAAACTGATTTTATATTTATGTATGTGCTTTTTTTTAAAACTGGAGTGCCTAAGCCTAAAAATCTAAAAAAGTGCATATAAATATTATATAAATAAAATTATATTTTTATACAATACTTGGTTATTTTAAAAGTAATATCATGTTTTTTTATATACTACTGTAACATGAGGGCCTGCTTGTCGGGGTTTCTGTCCCACCCGGTCCCCCAGCCATTTAGTTCCAGAGAAAATCACACAGAGATCTCCAGAAGGTTATAAACTATTTGGCCCATTAGCTCAGGCTTCTTGTTGTCTCTTGTAGCTTATATTAACCCATGTCCTTATCTATGTTAGCCACATGGCTCAGTACCTTTCTCAGTGGGGCAGGTCACATCCTGCTTCTTCGGTGGTCTGGGCAGGAGTAGGGAAAGAGCTTCCTTCTTCCCAGAATACTCCTGTTCTTCTGGCCCCACCTTTACTTCCTGTCTGGTTTTCCCACCTATAATTCCTGCCGAGCTAATGGCCAATCAGCGTTTATTTAAATCATGATTGACAGAATGCAGACAATTCTCCCGCACCATACTACCACACAGCTAAATATTTCAATAAACTTTATTTCATATATTTAAAAGCTGGTGTTCTGAAAATATTCTAGCCACACTTCAATTTTTCCACCACTTCTAAACTGTGCCACTGTGAGAATTGTTAGGTCCAAAGCAGCACAAAGTGATAGTGTTGGCGATGTTGTCCTGAACAGAAGGCATTGAACTGGTAAACAGAAGGATTGTTACAGGGTAAACAGAGACTGAAAGGTGAGTTTCTGTTTGCCAGGAAGCTCCCTTAACTTGCCTCTAAAGTGAGCTACCTAAGACAAAGGCATCTGTCAATCTGAACAGCCTGTATCAGCTGTTGTTGACTGTCATGTAAAATCTGCTTCCTTTTCTGCCACGTTGCTTCTCTCTACCCCCCAATGGGCAGAGCCAGAGACAAACTTTGCAGTCTCAAACCTTTCTTTCTGCCCATGGAGTGGTCCAGTTCAATGGTTTCACTGTACCCTCATTCACAGAGATAAACCCTTTGGAAAACATTCTAGATACTATAAGTTTTGTTTACACTAAATTTACTTATTTTATTTTGCTCTTGTAACTATTTTTAGCTACAAGGCAGCATCAAACCTTTACTTTCTGAAAATTTATTTGTTTAAAATTTTCAATATTTTCTATGAAGGCTCTCTGACAAGGACCAAAGTTGAAGTAGTAACAATGTATTTTCTCTAACTGCTCCCTATATTGTCTCACTTTCTCTTAAATTTTTCATGTATGAAACATTTTGCATACAGTAAAATTTACTGGTAGAAGCACTGGTTCTCAACCTGTGGGTCATGACCCCTTTAGGGTAGTTGAATAACCATTTTATAGTTGCTTAAGACCATCTTAAGTCACAGATGCTTACATTATAATTCTTAACAGTATCAAAAATACAATTATGAAGCAACAACAAAATAATTGTATGGTTGGGGTCACCATTGACGTGAGGGACTATATTAAATGGTCGCAGCATTAGGGAGGCTGAGAACCACTGGAAGAGTTCTGGCAACACATTCATCATCACCATGAAGACATAGTTTTCCTGTCCATGGTTTCTAGTCACCAGCTGTGGCATTTCTTTCCATTATTGCTAGCTTCTGGTACTTACAGATATGATTTCTGATCTTTTGACCTTGTTTACTAATTTGAAAATATTGTAATTGACCAATAATGCTTGAATATATCAGTGGCAGTTTAGTTTATTTCATTTATTTGCTGTAGGTGTTCATGTGGGCTGGGTATATGCCACAGTGGATGTAAGAAGGTCAGAGGACAACTTGTTCCAGCATCTACTTTATGTCCCCCATTATGTGAGTCCAACGTGTTAAACTCTGTTGGTCAATTTCAGCCTTGAGCATTATACTCACTGTGCCCTCTCACTATCCCTATGGTGACATTTGATATGAATTTTCAAATGGCTGAACTGAGAAAACTACTATATCCTATACTTTAGATACTTTATCTTCTGTATTAGATAAAATCCTCTTTTCTTTACCAAGATACTGTGTAATGGAATCTTACAGCATGAATTCAGCCTTTAATTTGAATTTTTTCTTTTACAGTCCTTTCACTGAGGTTCATTATAGTCATTGTGTGTGTTTGAAGCTATTTCCTTGTACTTCCTAGATATACTAATGTGTACAACTCTAACACAACCTATTTTCAACCCATTAATTGACAGATATTAGTTGCTGTGTTTCCATAGTGATGAATTTTCTATTTTAAATATTAAAACATAATTACATCATTTTTCTCTTTCCTTCTCCTCCCTCTAACCCATCCCATGACCCATAACCCACTACACATACTGGATTCCTTTTTAATTTACAGCCTCTTTTACTTTATTATAATTATATATGCATAAACATATTAATAGCACTTTCTCAGTCTACTATACATGTTGCTTGTTTGTATACGAGTTCAGAACTGACCAGCTGGTGTTAGGTAATCAATTGGGAGCTCATCTTGGTTTTCCTATCTCTCCTCTCTCAGCATTCTTCTGCTTGCTGTAGTTCTTTGTCTGTGTGGGGCCTGTGAAGTTTGCTTCTCCGATATTAGCGTGTCAGTTGGTAGTGTACTGGCTTAGGTCTTCTTTAGCAGTCACACTGTTGAGAGATTTTCTGATCTGCTCTTAGAGCCTTCCCAGACTCTCTTCCACAATGTGACCTCAGTCTTAAGTAGAATTTCATTGTATATGTATTAACTGGGCTGAGCAACCCATGATGGGTTGCTCTTCACATTTGACCAGTTACAGTTTTCTTTAATAGTCTCTGTCTGTTACTTCTTTATCCAAGAAATTGGTTCTTCATCAAAGAGAAGCTTCTTTGGTAAGAGTTGTGGAAGCTCTGTTTTATATAGATAAGAATTTAGAATGCAGTTGAGAATTTTTCTGGTTTAGTAGCTTTTTACAATAGCTTCTGACAATCATAAATAAAACTGCTGTACATGTAAATAAATTTTCATGTGGAAATCTGGCTTCATTTCTTTGAGAAAAAAATTTCTTTTGAAAAAAACATTACATTCATAGGACTGGGATTACAGACCTCATTATAAGAATGTGGGTAGCTTCCTGTTTTAGTGAAAAATTAAACACATCAGTACATTCTCCCAAACTTCACATGAACATTTTCATTATATTTTGTCACTGCCAGAACTCAAAACTGACATTTTTGGTTTTGTATAAAGTCATCCTATAAAGATATCGTAAGAGGTAGTAATATCATCTTCTGGCTTTACTTCTAATTTCAAGAACAACTAATAACACTGGGTAGCTTTGTGTTGTTCTGTTAACTTAGCGTGTCTTTGACATGGTTTTCATCCTAAACATTGCTCACATTGCTGTTCATGTGCATTTAATTTACTTGCTAAATGAGAGTCCCTTGCATCTTGGTGTAGAAGTCCTTTGGAAACATATCCTTTAGGTATTGGCATAAGAACAGACAGCAGGACCAATGGAACCGAATAGAAGACCCGGATATCAATCCACACATCTTTGAACACCTGATCTTTGATAAAGAAGCAAAAAAATATCAAATGGAAAAAAGAAGGCATATTTAGCAAGTGGTGCTGGCATAACTGGATATCAGCATGTAGAAAAATGAAAATAGACCTATATATATCACCATGCACAAAATTCAAGACCAAATGGATCAAAGACCTCAACATAAAGCCAGCCACACTGAACATTATAGAAGAGAAAGTGGGAATTATACTTGAACGCATTGGAACAGGAGACTACTTCCTAAATATAACCCCAGCAACAGAAACAATGAGAGAAACAATTAATAAATGGGACCTCCTGAAACTGAAAAGCTTCTGTAAAGCAAATGACACGGTCAACAAGACAAAACAACAGCCTACAGAATGGGAAAAGTTCTTCACTAACCCCACATCAGACAGAGGGCTGATCTCCAAAATATACAAAGAACTCAAGAAATTGGACACCAAAAGATCACATAATCCAATAAAAAATGGAGTATAGACCTAAACAGAGAACTCTCTACAGAGGAATATGAAATGGCTGAAAGACGCTTAAGGAAATGTTCAACATCCTTAGTCATCAGAGAAATGCAAATCAAAACAACTTGAGATTCCATCTTACACCTGAAAGAATGGCCAAGATCAAAAACACTGATGACAACTTATGCTGGAGAGGTTGTGGGGAAAAGGGAACACTTGTGCATTGCTGGTGGGAATGCAAGCTGGTGCAACCCCTATGGATGTCAGTGTGGCAATTTCTCAGAAAATTAAAAAACAACCTTCCTCAAGATCCAGTAATACCACTTTTGGGTATATATCCAAAGGATGCTCAATCGTGCCACAAGACATGTGCTCAACTATGTTCAAAGCAGCTTTGTTTGTCATAGCCAGAACCTGGAAACAACCTAAATGACCCTCAAATGAAGAATGAATAAGAAAAAATGTACATTTACACAATAGAGTACTACACATCAGAAAAAAATAACAACAGCTTGAATTTTGGAGGAAAATGGATGGCGCTAGAAAACATTATTTTGAGTGAGGTAACCCAGACACAGAAAGACAATTATCAAATGTACTCATGCATAGGTGGTTTTTAAACATAGAGCAAAAAAAGCCAGCCTACAAAACACAATCACAGAGTACTTAGACAAAAATGCAGATACAAAGAAAGACTTACATAGATCTAATCTACATGGGAAGTATAAAAAGACAAGATCTCCTGAGTAAATTGCAGCATGGGGACCTTGGAGGAGGATTGAAGTGGGGAGGGGAGAGGCAGGTAGGGGAGCAGAGAAAAATGTGGAGCTCAATAAATATCAATAAAATAAAAAAGGAAAAAATAAACATATCCTTTACAAGTCTTTCTTTATCTTTTTCTTAAATTAAATTTGATATAATTTATATTTTTCTCCTCTGCTTCCATGGCATTTAATTTTTTTCTTTTGCTAATCTCAAAGATAAAGAGTTCAATTCACTTTGAGATGTCTTTCTATTGAAATATAACAATATGATTCACAATTTTACTCAGATAGCATTCCTGCCATCTGGCTTCTTTTAAAAATTTTATTCAGTTCAAAATGTCCCTTGATTTCATATTTAGAAGACCATTTTCAATTCCCAAATATTTGGGGAATTTTCCATACCTATTTTTAATATTTATTTTTGTTTAGTTATTTTTGTTTCTAGTTCTTTAAATCTATTTAAGTTTAAAGTCTAAAATATGGCCTTGTGATGAATATTTTATGTATGCTTGAAAAGAATTGCATTGTGTTCTTGTTTAGAGGAGTGTCCAATTAGGTCAAGTTGATTGATGGTGTTGTTCAAGTCTCATCCATTCTTAATGTTTCTGTGCCTTCAAGAGAGAGCAGTGAATTTCTCCGCATGTGGTTATAAACTTCTCTGTTTCTCTTCTCAGCTTTCATTTTACTTTATATGTTCATAAAATCCTAATATCTTCGAAAGGAATTAACCTGTTCAGCATCATTCATTTTCCTTTTTTATTATGATGACATTTTCTGCTCATAAAATTGCCTTAACCGACACAGGTATAGATGATGACTCTTCCACCTGCTGCTTGCATTGTAAACTTTTTCAGTCATATTAACTTTAACATACCAAGATTTATATACTTAAAGTAAATTCCCTGTAAGTAGCATGTCTTTTCTTGTTTCTATAATCTACTCTGTCACACTCTAGGTCCCTTTAATACTATCTAAAATTATATAGATTTTATTAGTAGTGTTTTGATTGTACTTGAAACTATTAACTTTCTAATTGCCTTTCCTTCTCTTACCCCATTTTCCCTTTATTTTAAACTTTATTTTAAAATACATAAAAATCACTTTATAATTTCCATATTTTTTCCATATTAGATGGTTAGTTTTGTTTAGAATTTTGTGGTTTCAGTGACACAAAATGCATATAATCATTTCACACTCTGTTTTCAATAAAGTGGTGGTTTGAATTAGAATGGCCCCCATAAAGTAATATGCCTGTTTCTCTCTCTCTCTCTCTCTCTCTCTCTCTCTCTCTCTCTCTCTCTCTCTCTCTCTTTCTCTCTCTCTCTCTGCAGATCAGCGTAAAACTCCCAACTATTTCTTCAACATCATGTCTGCCACACTGTAACCAGGCTCTCCACCATGATGATAATGGACTAAACCTCTGAAACTGCAAGTCAGCCCCTAGTTAAAAGTTTCCTTTTATAAGAGGTGTAATGGCTATGGGGCCTCCTCTCAGAAACACAACAATAACTAAGAAATAATATATCCTTTATAGTTTCTAGTAGAAAGAAAATATTCTATCATCTATTTTCTTTTGTGAGTCTAAAGTTGTTGTCTGGGTTTCTGTTCTGCCTGGTTTCTGTCCTACCAGGTCCCACAGCCGTTTAGCCCCAAAGAAATCACACAGAGGTCTATATGATAAACAGATTGGCCCATTAGCTCAGGGTTCTTATTAACTCTTATAACTTATATTACCCATTATTTTTATCTATGTTAGCCACATGGCTCATACCTTTTTCAGCAGGGCAATCACACCTTAAAGTTTCATATCTTGTATTATAAATAAAGAAAGCTATAACTATTTGTCTATAACTCCATCAAAGACTCCAAAAGGCTACAATATTACCTAAGTACACAGGAAGTACATTGTAAGCAACTTCCAGCTCTAGAATTGACAGAGACATCTTGCTGCCTGGACAGTCATCCAAAATTCTTTTGTAACATTGCGGCACTCATCTTCAGCTTACAGGCCTATAGTATCTGGCAGACTTTTTCATGAAGCAGGAAATCTAAAAGACTATTTTGCCTATTTTGGAAGTTTGTCAGCCATTCTTCTGTGTCCTGCAGGATGTCTGGCAGATTCTTTCATGAAGCAGTAACCCTGAAGTATTGTCTCATCTAGTCCTACATGTCTAATTCATACAGCATTTCATCAAGCAGTCCAGGAAAGAGTAGTGTCTTGCCCAAATGGCTAATCTTGACACAGTGACAACAAACTTCATAAGCAGATTCTTCAATGCCCATCATCTCTGAAGTAAATTGGTGCTGCCAGGAGCAAATATGTCTCATTGTCATAAAACCCCTAAATTAACAAAGCATTTTAAATGCCATAATCTGTAGGTCTTTGAAGTGTTGAAGATTATCTGTCTAGCTGAGATATATGTCTGTTTATGTAGAAACAATAACTAACATGATTACAGTTTGACTATTATAGATGACTACTGAGTAACCCGTATTTATTAATTATACTTTACGGGTTTTTTTCGAGACAGGGTTTCATCTATAGCTTTGGAACCTGTCCTAGAACTAGCTCTTGTAGACCAGGCTGGCCTCGAACTCACAGAGATACACCTGTTTTTGTCTCTTGATTGCTGGAATTAAAGGCGTGCGCCACCACTGCCCAGCCATACATTGCATTTTTATATGAGTTGCACAAACATAATTGTAAGCAGAGAC
>PVIU01021602.1:0-31241 GCA_004026605.1 Ondatra zibethicus
CTAAACTAGCAACAGCCACAAGAGGAAGAAGACACAGCCTTGTATGGCTCCACCTGAGGATTTCCTCTCCGAGAGCTCCATTCCAGTGAAGCCAATATTCTTGATGCTATCACAGGAAGATTTATAGGACAAACAGTTTGAAATGGAGTTGGGGTTTATTGGGAAAGTTTTTAATATACATTTGAGTACCAATACTGAGAGAGTAGGATGAAGAGAGAGAAGGGGAGGGAGACAACGAGAGACAGATTCATTTAGGAAAAAGACAATACACACCCAAGAGTAGGCACGGGCATCTCAGTTGTGAGCTGCCCCTAAGTGTCTTAGGATAGCTGTGTAAACATTCTGGTGGCTTTTAAAGTTGCATTATTCCAGGTCTAGAGAGGTGGCTCTGTGGTTAAGAGCGGGGGCTTCTCTTGTGCAGCCTGAGCTGTTTCCGGTATCTACATCAGGCAGCTCCAGCTTTAAAGGGCCCAACTCCCTCTTCTGGCCGGCACAGGCTTCTGTACCCATGTACACTTACCCACACAAAATTAGAAATTGTAAAATAAATCTTTAAAGTTAATTTTTCAATATTCAAAACATTCAGAGAGTAAGTTAAGATGTTTTGGTTTATTTGTTCTTCTGTCAGAAACTTTTCTTTTTTTTTTGTAAATAAGTTTCTGAGGGACATTGAACGGGATTACTGGCTGATAAGATAAAGGCACAAGTTCAGTCCAAAGAGCTAGCAGAATTTTTAGTATAGCATCCTCCGTGTGTCCCTGTGTCCCATCCTTGTTTCTGCACATTTCCTTTAGTGTATTTTAACTAGTTTATACTTGTTATTATTGTATGCAGATTTTTTCCTTTTTATATAATGCATATATGTATATTCAGTGAGGGGGGAACTGTGTGTGGTGTGGGTGTGTGCATGTGTGAGTGTTTCGCTAGATAGCACCTGGAAGTCATTATTCTCTTTATCCACCTCCCACCTCCCCTAAATCCCCCTCCCCGTGCTGTGACTACACAATGTTTCACAGCTGGTTACTGTGGTATATTTTAAAGTGATTATTTCTTTTGTATAGAAAAGCATAATAGCATAGACTCAACTTTTCAAATCTCTAAAAGAATTTCAAAAGTAATTATAATCTTAAATTATTTCTCGAGTTTGGTGAAAACAAACATTGAAACTTTGATTAGAAAAGAAGCATGTATCCTTGATGAACGTTTTTCAAAGCGAGGAATGCCAACTGTAGTTTTCAGGATTGTTTCTTAAATGAATTAAATGGTCTTCTCCAAATCCAGCAGATGTCAGTGTTTCACAGATGGATTAGTCTGAAGCAGGGCCTTTGTCCACAGTCTCCACATTAAATGACAGTCTCCCTAGTCATTTAATAGTGCAGTGAGAATCACTGAAATGGGAGTCAACTGGAGGTCTCCAAGTCAGTCTTTTACCTTTGGTAAGGGAATGTGCCCCTGTGGGAAACAGTTCATCAAAGTCACAAAGTGAACAGTGACATCAGCCAAGTGTTTTTGTTTCTAAGGCTCTCCATCTTCAGAAACTGATCAAAAATAGGTACCAAAATCATGGGAAACAGAAATGTATAATCCAGAATAGAATTCCTACTCTGGAGGAAAAAGAGACAAATGCCGGTCCATTTGTTTGGTCATTTAGACAGCGATTCAGTTGTGATGAAAGAGATGTTAGATTCTTAATGTATAATTAGGTGGAACCATCTGAAAACATCTGGCTGAATATGGAGTTACTGGATGTGAAAGTGACCTTTGAAAACCGTTCTGCTCTCCTTTCTGACTTGTATGACAAGTCTTGGTACTTGTCTAATACCAGTAGAATAACCCCCACATTCTCTCTGCACATAGCCTTATCCATTGCATCCAAGTAAAATAATACAAACCATTTAGTTCTGTGTTGAAAAACACTATTGAGGAAATAAATGCATGGGATAATAGACAAACTATGATATTTCCTTCTGTGTTATAGCTAGAGACAAATAAAGGAACACTTAGGCAAAGTCATAGGGAAGATGATATTTGTTTTAAAGAAATACCTCATCTTTAACCAGCCCACAACATCTTTTCAAAATATGTAAAGGAATGTAAGACATGTAATTGCTAGGCTCCAGAGGTTCTCCCTTGTTATGTGATGAGTACCCGCTGTACCCCTGCTGACCCAAGTGCCCTGCAGAGGAACTCCTTTAAGCTTCTGCTTCTAAGCTCCTGATAGGGTCTTAAAAGGGGTCAGTTGTCTGGTGGGGTACAGGGGGTACGGGTTACTGGGGTCCAATTACAAGCCAGTGCTATGCCAGTGAGGACCTTCTCCCCAGCCTTCCTTCAGAATGCTCCCGGGAGTGTGGGAGTGCTGTGCAGCTTAATACTACATTTTCATAAGGAGTGTTTGCTTATGTAGGAATATGTTAATGTAGCATTTTTAAATGCCAGGAATGATTTTAGACTGTTTCTGTATGACCTTAAAGATGCTTCTCATTTGTCCCGGGCCTTCTCCACCTTGCGGTGGAGTTTCTTTTCCTTGTAGATTCCATTTGGCCTCCCATGGCTACTCATGTTCCCTTGATTTTCCTGTCAAACTGCCCAAGGGCTTCACTGGTTCTCACTATGGAGTTTCATGGGTTTCTTTCCTAGCCTCTGGAGGCACTTTTCCACATGGTCCATATATATGCCCCTGCTATCCTGTTTTCCAGAGGCAACCATCACTGTCCCTGAACAGATGCTAAGCTCTCCATTTCTGTGTTTTTGTTCATTTCATTTTGATATCACAGGCCATTGCTGCTCCTCTTCCAGATCCAGGGAAGTATTCTTCAGCACCCACTTCCTTAATGTCGTCTTCCTGGAGTTAACCCCTTTGCCGGTGGAATGCAATTATCTCCTTTCTGTTTATTGCCTTGGCACTTGAATCACTCCGTCCCTATTATAGTTTAGATGTTTCCTTACACTCAACTTCCTGGGTGTATTTTCAGCTGAGCAATTTGTTAGTCCTAATTGGTATATACCTTTCCCATGTTCTGGGACTGACATTGTACTTATCAAGTTATTAATAATGGCTATTTATTGGCTTAATTCTGTTGAATTTCTGATAAAAGGTAAAGCTTTAGGAATTTTTTTTCTGCTTCCGCATTGTTGTCAAGGTGGTTTTAGAGTGCATTAAAGGTTTCAAGATGAAGTTTTTTACATACCAAAAAGACATATTGAAGCAGATAAGAAGGCTAGCTGGAGTGAAAAAAATCACCACAATTCATTGGAAAGGATGTTATATAGACCTAGGTGACACTTTTTCATAGCATTGTCTTATTTTAACTTGAGTTTTGCAGCAGTAGAAGTTGTTCTGGTCGCACAAGGCTCATATCAGGTGAGCTATGAGGCCTATAAAGGAAGAAGAGAACAAACTAAAGAGATATACTATGAGTCTGGTAACATTTGCAGAACGAGAGATACTGCTGGGCTCTCAAGTGCCTGTTAAGCATTTGAGTAAAACAAGTGATGGAAGTCAGCGAGCAGTTTCCATTTTGCTAAAGTCTTGAGGCTGAGGAAGTGGTCAGCACTGTAACCGATGAGGATAATGACTTCGTGAGCTCTTCGTTGATAATGTAAAGTAGGTAGCAAGAGGTCCAAAGGCACTCTTACCCTGCACCTTGAAAAGATGCTCTTTATTACTCTAGAGCAGTGGTTCTCAACCTTCCTAATGCTGCGAGCCTTTAACACAGTTCCTCATGTTGGGTGACCCCCAACCATAAAATTATTTCATTGCCACTTCATAACTAATTTTGTTAGTGTTATGAATCATACTGTAAATATTTGTGTCTCCGATGGTACTAAATGACTCCTGTGAAAGGGTCATTTGAACCCCAAAGGGGTCATGACCCACAGATTGAAAAACACTGCTTTAGAGAAAGCCACATTTTCATTCATTCATTAGTTCAAGGTCAGCTTGGTTTACAAAGTGAGTTCCAGGACAGCCAGAACTACACAGAGAAAACCTGTCTCAAACCTTTCTCCCGCCCCCCCCCAAAAAAAAATCAAATCTCATTTGGGGACTTGAAAGTGCCACTGATAGATAACACATGCACCAGATGACCATGGTTCTTCTTTCCATTTCTCCATTTCTGTGAGCTTGACTGCTTTAGATACACGTAAGTGGGGTTGTACAGTATTTTATCTTTCTGTGCTTCTTATTTTCTTCTTGATTGTGTCACATGGAAGAAGAATTCTAAGAATTATTAGCTTCAGTTATTATTGACGAGTTTCTATTTTCCTCTTTTTTTTTTTTTTAAAAAAAGCAAATTATATAACCAGAGGTTACTCAGGTTAGAGAAAAAGCAGGAAAACCATCTATTCATTTTGTTTTTGTCTTTTATTGTCCTGTTTAGGCCCATATGACTCTTCACGGCAGCAAATATCTCCCAAACTCAGTGTCAAAATAACATTCAGGAAGCTATTTGATTAGATAATACTGCTTCTGTGTATTTTTTGCATTGAAAATAATTTAATATCCCCTTGCATAGTATTTATTTTAGTCAGTATCTTTTCAGATAGGATGAACTGAAGTTTGATTTTCTCTGTGCTTAAGCCCTAAGGGAGATGCCCAAGTCAAGGGCTGGCAACCTCTTCTTTGAAGGGGCAGGTAATAGATATTTGGAGTTTAGTGGCTAGTACTGCATCTGTTTCAGGGACTGACTCTTCCCTTTTAGTGGCAACATGAAGCATGGCTGGGTTCAGGTAAAATTTCATAGCCGTATTTGACTGGTAGACTGTGGGTTGCAAACCCATGTAGAGAATTGGGTGGTGCAGCGATGGCTCAGTGCGTAAGAATGCTGGGTGCATGAGAGTGGGGACTGAGTGTAAACCCCAAAACACAAGCAAAATGCGCCAGGCCTGTTCTCCCAGGACTGCGGGAAGGTAGAGACCAGAGGATGGCTGGTACTTATCTCCATCTCAAGAGAGTAAAGCATAGAGTGATGGAACATTAGATGTCCTCCTCTGGCCTCCATGTGACTGCACGGGTGCACACTTACACACTGGTTTGTGTAATTAGTTTGTTATTTTTCATATCTGGTTATGATTGTTGTTCATAGGGATAGCAGAGATGGTCATGATGTCTGATAAAATAATGTCAGATAATTGCTACCTATTCCCTGTTATCTTAATATCCGAGGGATATTTTCTAGATAAGATATTGGTCAAGATATAATTAAACTTTTGGGTGCTTAAGAAAATAGCTAACATGATTTGAAGAATGTCTCCTGGTGAAGACTAGACATATTTTAGAGTATTCACACACACACACACACACACACACACACACACACACACACACACACATTTACTAAAAGAAAATAGCTGTGCTCTGTTTTTACATTAACTTTTCCTGAGAAGTGTGAAAAGGTATCTATTTACCCCAGGTGTAGCACTAGCAACAACCAAAGTGAGGAGTCTACTCTAGTCCAATGCAGTAAACCATTGAGTATGCTTACTAGGCTTGTTTATAGGAACATGGGTGACGGGTTACTTACAGGAGGGTGGGTGGCCCCCAAACAGCTACATCACTGCAAGGTCCCACTCCATTATAGATGATGTGTCATGAAAGCTGTATTATGGAGTCTCACTTTCAGTTACTCTTTCTCTTTTTGTACTGTAGCATCTGAGAGCTCTCACAGCTGGTTTGTGGGAATGAGTAATGGTTGAAATCCTAAATGAGAAGCCTGTGGTCATTCTTCACCTCTTTCTATTGGTGGTGTCCATAACTCTGCTACCATTACCATAGTCCTAGCATTCATTCTAATTTTATTCTTACTTTGTTACCATGGCTATGGGCCAAAGTTTTCTAAGTCTCTACTCCATTATAGCACTGGGACAGTCATTTTATGTCCAAATAAAACAAATAAACAAACCCAGCAGTGTTGATTATAAAGATGAGACATAAGGTAGAAACTAAAAATAATCCAAGTCTCCATGCTCAGATGTAACCACTGATAATAACAGTTTAAGTCTGTTTGTTAGCTTCTGCTAGACTCACAGTCTTTTTCACTTTTCACTTGATAAAAACCCATCAAGGATGACTTTGTGGACGTATTCGAGACCAGAGGATGCTGAGGAGTGGGCTGGAGGGTAACACTGTATCCCTGTGCAGCACCCACATTCCTCCCAGCAGCCCTTCTAGCTGCAAATCTGCCGGTACCATAGCCATTCTCTCTCTCTACTCCCACCTCCTGCAGGTCTGTGGATGGTCAGTGTTCCCCAGCAGTTACTACCTAAGCACTGCCAGCCCCCTGTCTGCTTTATTGAACTTCTTCCCCCTTCCCAGTTTGTGTGTCATCTGTCCAGACTGTGACCCAAGGCGAACTAGTATAGATGCCGTTATTCAATGGGACTGAGCCTGCTTCCATGGCGGATTTAGTAGAATAGTCTTTGTGAGCTTTACCCTCCAGCAAGGAGCTCCCATCTTCCCCAGCACTAGAGTCTCAGAATCACTGGATTCTGACTTTGTCAGATTATGTCTTGATTTTCTCATTTGGAAAAAGCAGATGATAACGGGGCTTGTGGGGTTGTGGGCAGGAGATGTGAGGATGGGTCTGAAGAGGACAGCACAGCTGGCTGTGAGCACCAGGGATCAATGTCACTGTTCCTTCTGTTCTCAGACATAGATACTTCCCAGAGGAGACACTTTCCTTCTGTAAAAGGAAAGTGGTTTATAGCCAGAATGCTTTCCCGTCACATCTGTGTAGAGCCACCGTTGCCCAGAGCCAGTGTGCTTTATACTCTGTCCCTGGCTGTACCATCTTTTGTGAATGGCTCCTGCCTGCACATTTCTATGACAGCAGAGGGCAGTAGAGAGTTAGGTTTGCTCTTGGAAAGGGTATGGGCTGATAAAAACAAATCTAAATAACTCTTTTAAGAAAAAACTTTCCGAGTCAACAGAGAGTAGGCACTTTCATATCCATAAGTATAAGAGAAGCCTGTGTTTACTGAACACCTTATTAAGTTTTGGCATACTTCCTTTATATATTTATTTAGTCTCCCTGTAACGATGGTACTATTTGGGTTTTAAGGAAGGCCTCAGTTGCTTAGATGTGTCTTAGTTACCCATGGTTGTTGTGGGATCTAAACCCAGTGGTCCATTTGGAAGTCAGTACATTTGACTAGACATTCTTCTACGCTTTTGCCTTCACACAGAATGTTGACATTTAAGAAGAGAATTTTACATCTCTAGTTCTCTGTGCCATGTGATAAAAATTCACAAGGGATATTTTTATGGAAGTATAGGGTCCCCTTCTCATCCAGAGGCTTCCTGTGTTCTCCAACTCTTCATCTCAGGGGCAGCCACTTCTCTGTGTATCCTACCTGAGACGAACTCACAGGTATCCACAGATGGTCTATATCTTCACAGACCACCTTACTTTGACTTCGCTTGGGTGGGGGCTGCTGGAAATACTCAGCAGTTAGTACCATAGGTAACTTCAGCTTTCTTCTGCGTCTTGGCTGTGCCCAGAGGAATCTAATCTATCTCCTGTGACCGTAGAGGAAGGTTAGGGCACAGAGAGGATCAAGGTCTACATGAGAGAACTGATTTGGCAGAAACAGAATTTTTTCCCATCAAGGATACATGTAAGAGACAAATGTACAAAACTGGGAAAGGCAGGCACTTTGTGAATGATCCATAAAGGGTAATGACTTTAATGGCCCAGGGATTTTGTGCTGGGGAGTTGTCTCTGACCTGCTACACTCTGGAGTGTTTTCTTTCCTAAGCAATGTCCTCCATTTATTTCTATCACTGTCCATATTTCCATGGTCTAATTCTTTGTTCAGAGACACAAAGACTTGAAAACCTCAGTGGGTGCCCTCTGGATTCCAATCCAGGTCTGTAACTACTTCTTTCATTTAAACACATCGTGTTCATGGGATTGAGTCAAGCTTCACACTTATAGTATCCTTAGGTTTGAATGTAAGGCATAGATAGGCTTCTTACGTTGTGATATATCACTAGCTGATCAGCTGAGTGCCCCGTTATACACAGGAATACATCTTACTGGGTGTTGTGTGCTTGGCCCAGTTCTCTGATAATAAATGTCAGTTCTGTATTTTCATGCACATCAGTGCCTGTGTCAAAGCAAGAATTTTATAATAACAGTGATGAAATTAATAGTCAGGGGTCATTCTGTCTTTAAATGCATGATTCTACACTGAGATTCCCAATGGCCAAAACATTGGGACAGAGCAAAAATGCATTTATGATGTAAATATTTTTAATTACTTGTTTCCGTTAGGTGATTTAGTTTCCAGGTTTCTTTTTTTTTAATTTTATTATGTGTGTCTTGTGGAGTCAGAGGACAATTTTGGGGCAGTCAGTTTTCTCTTTCTGCTATGTAACTTGTTGGCAAGCACCTTTAACCAATAAACCATCTTGCTGGCTCAGAAAAAAATATATTTTTAAAAACAGTTTATACAAATAATGGGAAGCTGACTTATGTCTTATTGTAACACAAAATTGGTTTGTTTTGTTACCTTGTGTGTTCTGCATTGTTTTTCTGTGAAAAATAAGCGTTGTGTGTCAGTCTGCTATAACACAAACATGATGAGTTCAAAGTATTGATTTCTGAGTCTGTCGCAAGAGCTGTCATGTGTTACTGGCCCTGTATTTCGTTTAGGGATTTCAGGTTCTTTGTGCCCTGGAAACATGCTTGCTAGACGTGCCTGAGTCACTGCAGGCAGCCGTGTGACCTAAGGAGTAGGCATGCAGTAGTTGATTAAGCTGACATTTGCTGTTAATAGTTCAGGGAAGCTTTACATCATAATATGTTTATTCATTCAGGGTTTTAGGTGAAGGTGGTTGTGATTGATATTTCATAATTAAATACACACTAGTGCTGGAATTCCAGCCTGGTAGCCTGACTAGAAGCCTGCAGAGTCCGTCGCTCAGTAGAATGGTGTGAGTCCTTCTTCCACAGAAAAGCCTCACCTGTGTTAAGAACTCTACAAAGCTGTTTAGTGCTTACGTGATTGTGGAGAGCTGGAATGCTGCTGATCTGTAACTGAATTATTATGAGTTACCTTTAGCTCACCAATAGCTGTGCATTGCCCAGCTCTGTGTTATAGCCAACATCCTTGTGATTACCAGGTGAAATCCTTCTGTGATGTACTCCCAAACCACTAATTCCCAGCAACCCAAAGGCTGAGAATGCCACCAGATACCACCTGAAGCCTGTAGCTGCCATTTCCTTGCTTTGCTGTCACTGGCCCATCTGATGCTCCCACCATGTGTTTGAAGAGTGTCTTGATTTACGACTTTCTTTTGTTCTGTAATTATAAAAACCTCACAAAGCATTGCCACTCTGGGTCTTTTTGTTTTTTAAATAATCTGAATCTGTGCTTCTGGCCCAGGATCACTAATATTTGGCTTTAGAATAATTTATCCCTTATTTCCTTTGAGGTGAGAGCTGTGTTTTTCACTGACCATGGCCTCTAAAGTAGTTGGCTTGTGGCTGTGTTTCTTCCATCTCTTCGCTCGGCCACATTTGTACCTGTTAGCAGTGAGAACAGTGGAAATGTTGAATCTTGACCCTCCTGGGATAGCTTCTTCTTTGAACTGAGATGCTAAAGAGTCCTCTGAGCACTCTGAATTGGTTTTCATGTGTGAAGCGAAGGGCAGTCTGCACCCTCCTGCTTGCCTATCGGTGTGGCACTTTTACCCACCCCTTTATTCTTAGCGAGTAGTAGTGTGCCGGGCATTGGTGGACACTTCACAAATACTGGTTCCTGACGCTGCACTGGGGTTCAGAGTTGGGTGTCTCAGGTGATGATCTAATCAGGTGACTGCTGGGCTATGGTCAGGAGCCTAAAGTAATATAATATGGCTGCAGGCTGCTCACTATGTCCTTCACTCTCATTCTTTCTTTTGTTTTAGAGAGAGAGAGAAGAGGGGGAGGGAGGGAGCTGAGTTATAAGGAATCTAGAAAGAAAAAAGGGTTTACTGGACCCCAGGGCAAGGAAAGGTTACAACATAGTTATTGGACAAAAGAACTGCATGGACGCTAACTGAAGCTTGTTGTATGGCCATTGCTGTGTTAGATAAGGTAACCATGGGATGGAACACAGATACCCAGGCAGGAAATTGCAAGTGGGTTTGTCAGACACGGTTCAGTTGATGTGACTGATGGCACAGAGGAAATGATGTAGAGGTAATGTCTGGGAGACTAGAAGAAGCTTTGCATAGCCAAGAAAGGGCAACTTGGATGTTATCATTAAAGTAACTTCTCTTTGTGTTGGCTTTTTTTGTTTTGTTTTGTTTTTTTGTAATTGTTATTTTTTGAGACAAGGTCTCATGTAACCCAGGATGGCATTGAACTCTAGCATACCCAAGGATAATTTGATTTATGGGCTGGGATTACATACATGGTTCACCATGCCTGTTTTTAGGCAATGTTGAGGATCAGACATAGGGCTTTGTGCACATAGGCAAACATTCCTCAATGGAACTACATCCCCAACCCTGCTAAATGCTTTTGAGCAAGGAAGAGACAGGGGAAAAGCCTGCATTGTAGGAAGTGGGATAAGCAGCTGAACTTCCCAGTGGAATGGTACATTCACAATAACAAGCTGAGATCTCTGGCCCTAGTGCAGAGGGCCAGCTGCGCTGTCATGCTCATGAAGTTCCTGAAGAAGAGTGTGCAGAAGATGTCATCAAGAAATGCAAGATAAAAAGAATGAAAGGGAGAAGGAGAACACTAAGAACAGTTCCTGTTGGTTTCAGAGCCGAAAGGCTGTGCATATCTCTTGGGCTCCACCACTCACTCTCAGGATCAGGGCAGAGACAGTTCAGTGGCTGAACCGGTTCCATCCTGGAGACCTCTGTCCCAGGAGTCTGAGTTCAGGATGTCCTCAGAGACATCTGCTGTTATTTTACTGAGAATGATGCTCCCATGGGTGAACTAAATCCTCAGAACTAGGGCTAGCAGAAGCATGCATAAAATCCCCTTTCATTTTCTCCCAGAGCCTGTTTCCTAGGGTTCCTTTTGCTGATGAAGAGTCCACAGCTCTGCTTGTTCCCCTCCCCTCTGTGTCTCTTACTCCAACGATTGCCTCCCTGCCACCCCTAAGAGACATTGTTCTTATCCTCTCCACATTTTGACTCCATTTCTGTGTTTGTTTCAGTAACTTTCTATATTCCATGACAGGGTAGCAACTGCAGCTGTGGGCCAAGTCTGTTTTAGTAAATAAGCATGGCCAGTTATCCATGTATATTGGATATAGTTGTCTCTGGCTGCTTTTACAGCACAGAACTGACCTGCAGCCCACAGTGTCTCATAGCCTAAATTATTTACTGTTTGACCCTTTACAGAAAACAAAAATCAACAAACCTAACTCCTGTTCTTTACCTGCACTCTCTTAGTTTTTTGTTCCCCCTTTGCCTGAGGAAGCCTTGGGGAAGAAAGAATGCAGGGATTGGTTCTAAGAGAGCACAAGAGTAAGCAGGTGTACTTATTAATTTCACTAGGAGTGCAAAGGAACTCTGTCCCCTTCTCTGCCAGCCTGTTCAAGAAATGGTGCCTCATATTTCTTAATTTACAAGAGAAAGTCTCATAATACATGGGATCATCAGAGACGGTACTTAACTGTAGAGTTCATAAGCATATCTAATTTAATGTTCATGACCAGCAGGTGACCAAGCAGATTTGCAGGTGGTAATGTTGAAACACAGACTGGAAAGTGGCTTGCCCTTGATCCCATGATCCTAAGGAGGATCATGGTCCTTGCCCCTTACCAGCTGCCGTCAGAGAAAGCTGCTGTTTCATAGCACTACCAAATAATGGGTAAAAGCAAGATTGTGAACAAACGTAGGGTATAAGGCTGGGGTAAGGGTAAGCATTACAGTTTTGAATGCCAGAAAGCTATGAAGCTACACCTCCCTCATGAAGAATAGCAAATAATAAACTATGACAGTGCGGAAGGGTCCCCAGAGACCTCTCCCTGAAGTTCCTGCTGCAATCCTGATCAGCGGAGCTCTTTGGCTGTCCTCGCTACATTCTATTCCAGTGCGGCCTGTGAAACAAGAGCACAAGGGCCTTAACATCAGAATGGTCGACACTGTGCTGACATCATTGTCCTCTGTTCATGAGCCTTTGGTGATTATAAACAGGGCCATGCCAGAGCTGTGGGAAGCATGTGTATGATGAAGGAAGGCTTTTCTGTTTTGCCCACTGAATTTTGACTTTGTGGTACATTAGGGTGTGTCTAGGGTCATACTCTAGTGTGTGTGGCATGGAAAGCTTATTGATCCCATACCTGATTTTCTTGTCCCATTAATTTCTTCATCAATGGGGAAAGGAGGGATCCAGAAGTAGTGTTATGGTGTGTGCGTGTGTTTCACGTGGGGGAAGAGGAGAAAGGAAAGAAAGGATCGTGTGTCGAGGAAGGACTTCAACAATGGATGGATGAAGTCAAGTAAGGAATGCAGTATGTATTCAGAAAAATGCTTGGACTCACCAAATAGCAGAAGTGGGAGCATGCCAGAAAAGACTTTCCAAGTAACTCCTGGAACCAGGGGCCACAGTCCACAAATGGTAGAAAGGTATTGGGTGTGGGTAATCCTGTGGACAGGGACACTCAGCCAACATCCAGGTAGAATGCCGGGACCTGTGAAAGGCAGTTTCAGATCCCTGCGCTACTTAACAGAACAATGACCAGCCTCACTTCTGCTTAACGGTTCTAGAGTCCACATCAAACTAGCAGCCATGCGAAGATAAATAAACTTACTTGTTTTGTCCCATAGTGTTACTTCCTTAATCCAAGTATATGTATCTTCGAGTTATTTTTCTCTCCGTGGAGTGGCAGAAATCATAGAAAATGTATGTGTGTTATATGTGTAGAAGTCAGTTGCTCTGGAAACATAAAGAGGACCCTAGGGAGTAGTTCAAGTGTACAGGACAGTGTTCATTCCTATAGAGATAAATGAATGTGACGGAGCAGAGAGAAAAGGTCAGTGGCATCACTGTCTTTAGCCCACAGGGCTTGGAATAGGCAGGCAGGCTTAGAGGGTTGGATCTGACTGCACTTGAGCAGTGTGGGATGTTGACATGTAGGGTGAACAGGTACATGCCAGGAGCAAGAAGTGGAGTTCACCTAATAGGAAGTCAGCAGCTGCTTGAAGCAGGGACCAGTCTAACTGGCAGTCTGAAAAACACTACTTCTGGCTCCCTGTGCTGGAGAGTCCTTGGCTTCCAGCCATAGTATGCCTTGCCAGCAGTGCTGTCTGAGTGGCTAGCTCTCAGCTAAGCTGAAAGTCTGAGCCTACTGCCTGCCAATAGAGGGAAAGGGAGAGGAGTAGGCTGCTTGGTACTCTTTAATAGCTTCATCCTTTCTGCTTTTCCCTTACCTTCTCACATCCCTCCAGATCTGTCGTATCACACTGCCCACAAAACTGGACAGGTGTATAGAACTCTCTAGCTGGTGTGGATGGGGCTAGGAATCTATTTCTCCAGAGTCACACCTAGCACATACAAGAGCTGCTGAAGGATGGATGCAGGACTAAGTAGCCGAAAAATTATTTCCTTCTTTGTCAAACTTGATTTTTTTTTGTAATTTCACAAAGATCATCTATTTCTTTAGAAATTAGAAAAAGGATTGATGTTATTAGAAATAAAACCCATATGCTATCCTGAAGTGATCTTGCAATAACCATTGATACTCCAAATACATTCCTGTTTCCACAGGTGGACTTGACCTCATCTTCTTGCCAGGCCTCGGGTTTGACAAAGATGGCAACCGGCTAGGGCGGGGCAAGGGCTACTATGACACCTACCTGAAGCGCTGTATGCAGCACCAGAAAGTGAAGCCTTACACCTTGGCTTTGGCTTTCAAAGAACAGATCTGTCCCCAGGTCCCAGTGGATGAGCATGACATGAAGGTAGATGAAGTCCTTTATGAAGACGCCCCAGCATCTTAAGTCACACAGTGACAGCCACACTCACTGGTTTGTACCAGTGCGAAGAAAGTATGTGTATTTCCTCCTTGTCAAAAATGAGTCAAAATGGTACATTAAAGTGAATATGAATTGTGTTTCTTGAGTGTAAATATAAATTATCTAACTTAAAACCACCTTTAGAAGTCAAGAGACGTGTGAATACTAGAATATTAATTCAAATAGAGGCAAAAGCTGTATGGTTTTCAGCTTAGCTTCTTGGTGTTCAGATGGTAAGTTGACCTTTCTGCCTTACAGTTTAAATTAAATATTTATGAGTATTAAAGAAACATAGAAATTGGGGGTAAAGGCTCTGTTTCTTAATGTCTGGTCGTAGGCCTGATTCCTGTGGCATATGGAGACTCATCTGTTTTTAATTGGTTTGGCAGGACTTCCTATATTATACCACCTAATCATGGCTTTATTTACTCACCTTGAGGTTTTACATGTGACACTCCGTAGCTTTGTTTGGTGAATAGATGGGAGCCTTTTGTGGCGTACATACTTTGATTCAAATGATGCTCTCTGGGCTTTAGGATCTGATATACATTAGGATAATTTCTATTGATTCATGAGTTCCATTTGGAAATGGAAGCTGCCGTGGACTGGACATTGCCAGATGGTTTCACAGCCAGAGAGAGGTAATTTTGTTGCCGGGAAGATTTGGTTATCACAAGACACTCAGGGATCTTCCTGGCCGTGAGTGCTTGCCTGGGTCCCACCTGCAGCCTGTCGCCAGCTCCTGCTGGCATTGCCTCTGAGATGGCACCTACTTCTGTTCTCTCCTTCCTCTCAGCTCGCTGCTATTTTCTTCACCCCTCAGCATTTCTCAGCTGAAGTAGGGAGCTTCACGCTCAGCTTTTTGCCTCCAATTTATTTCAGAAATAATCTGATGAGACATCAATCTGATGTGGACTCCCCCAGCAGAAGTATTTTGGAGACTTTGTAGCAGGTAGATGCCTTCCACTGTGGAATAAACCTCTTGTAAGGTTTATTCTTCTATCATCTTTCCCCTCTCTTCCTATATTATCTTTCTGTGCACGCTGTGAGCATCACAGGCTGTTCCTGCCCTCTGCCCTGCGCAAGCCTGTTTTCCTTCGTCTCAGTGCTATCTTCTTTTGTCCTGGGGACTACTGTGCGTCTTCAGGGCTCTGCTCCTGCTTTGTTTCTTCCAGGAGGTCTTCCTCCTCCCCACCCCCACCAGTTCCAGTTCCTCATCCTCCCTTACTGTCTTCATTGCCCTGTTCATCACGCTGGCCTGAACGGCAGTAGTTACTGTCCGTGTCTGTCCCTTCATGAAGCTTTATGTTTAAGAAAGCTTCTTGTGTTCAGTACATAACTGACGTAGAGTATTGGTAACATTTTTAAAGAGTAAACAATGCGTGTACATTTGTTTCATTTAAAACACAGATCTACTGTTTTTATATAATATAGAGTTTATAAAGCATATAGTTTGATATTGTAAGTACAAAAGTAAAAAAAAAAATTTAAAGTGCCAATTTGGCTAACAGTGGATCTCTACAATTTAGGATATAAAATGAGAAATGAGAGAGAAATGGAGTTCCTATAAGCTATGATGACATTATTATACTGGTTAATCTTCTTCTTTATAAATGTTGATATAGCTGACATGACTGTGAAATAGTTAAATGATAAAATCACTGAGCTACTGCAGGTCTGGAAAGCTTTGCTTTCTTAACCTATGTTATTCTTGTACCAAAAGAGCCAGGTGTAGTTAGAGAGATAACTAGCCAGAAATTGCTGGGTACCCGAGATTCAGAAAAGTAAAAAACCACAGGATCTCTCCTGTAATGGTTAATCTTGTCAACTTGTCAGGACTTAGAATTACCATGGAAACACATCTCTGAGTGTGTTTATGAGGCTGTTTCCAGAAAGGTTTAACAAAACAGTAAAGATTTACCCAAAATGTGGTGACTCTCTCTCTCAGGAGGTGGGATCCTGGACTGACTGACAAGGAGAAAATGAGCTGAGCACTAATGTTCATTGCTCTCTGTCTCCTGACTGTGGGTGCCTCATCCTTCCGATGTCATGATAATTATATTGCTAAAATAAATACTTCCCTAAGTTGCTTCTTATCAAGAATTTTGGTGATAGCAAGCATAGTAAGTAATACACCCCCTCCCCCAATGCCAGTAATTCCTGTGTGACCAACGGTGTACTGTAGTATCCCTGCTGAAGGTATTGGAAGGAAGAAGCCCCCACCCCTGATGATGTAGAGTAGGATGACACTGTAGCCGTGATTAAGACATCTCTGACCCAGGGAGTGAGCACCACACTGCAGGGCTTCATGTGTTATGATTTAAATCTGAAATGCCCCCACAGGTCCATGTTTTGCACAGTTGTCCCCAGTGATGGTACTGTTTTGCAGGAAATGCAACTTTCAGAGGTAGATCCTAGCTGACAGACAGAGGCCATTGGAAGTAGGTCTACTCCTGACTCCTCTGACTTTCTGCTTGCTGATCTGCTGTGGTGAAGCCCCACTGCTGTGAGTGACACTTGTCTAGCATGCCTTCCCTTCCATCATGAACTGAAAACCTCTGAAACTGTGAGCCCGACCAAATCATTCGTCTCTTGATTTGTTTTTGACAGATGTCTGTCAAACAGCAATGCAAAAGTAATGAGTACACACTGTAAGAATGAAGAGGGTCTCAGAAGGGACTATCTAGGTAGAGGAGAGTCAGCAACCAGATAATAACTGAAACCTTTAACCAGAGAGGAACCAGGAGACAGATCTACTCCCAGTGGCCTACTTCTGCCAGCTAGGCTCCACCTCCTAAGGCTCCACTTAATCCTGAAGAGTTGAAAACACCAGAACCACAAATGGGTATGTGGTGGATATTTTATAGAACTATGCTTTATTGAGCTGAAACTAAACTATATGAAGTTCTAGTCTATCAGTGGTTAAGAATAATTCACACTTAATTCTAATGTCCTCCAATATAAAGGACTGATTGAAGATATTGAGACAGTTCCTAGCCCCAGATATTAAAATATTTGTGTAGATATGGGGGTTGGGAGGCCATATGTGTTTCTTGTAGAGATTTCCGGAGTTCAGTTGCTCATGGGGTATTTGTGTGGGTATATGCTTAATTCTTCTACGAACCTATAGCTCCTCAAAGTGCATTCTCTGACAAATTCATAATTATTTTGAGACCCTGTAGAGACCCCAACACAAAATAAACAGTGAGTAATTCCTGATGAGGGACTGAACCCAGGTCAGTGCTGCCCTGCTTCTGCTGCACATGTGCTGGAGTCTCTGGTGGTTGCTAGTCATTGTTGAGATTCTGCTCCTTCAGCATTGCCACAGGATTGGATTATTCTAAAACAAGTATTTTAGTAATTCGGGGACACTGTTTGGCCAGAATGTATCTGTGAGTTTCATTGTCTGTGTTCCTTTTCCTTGTTGGCGATTTTCTTCTTTGCATATTTTTTGGCCACCTTCCTATGCCTGGAAGGTTTTAAACCCTCTGCCCTGTAAGAGTGATTCTCATTCCCATCGGCATCAACCCACATAAATGCTTCTTTTCACACTTAAAAGAAAATGTTCTTCTAAATAATAAAGTGCATACCATAAAAACATGCATACCAAAAAGGTATGGTAATACTGAAAAATTATAAAGTATAAAATTTATTGTATGTTTTTAAAGGAGATAGTGATATGTAAAAATGTGTTTTAAATTCATTTTCACTATATCTTTTTAAAAATAGTATTTTATTAATTCTTTGAGAATTTCATACAATGAGTATATTTTGATGATATTCATTCCCCTCACCCCTCTCAGCTCCACCCTACCTCCCTACCCACACAATTTCACCTTCTCTCTCTTTCATTTAAAACAAATCGATTCCAGTTTGTGTTGTTCAGTTACTCTTAGGTGTGGGGCCTGCCCTGTAGTGTGGTCTGCCTACCGAAGGTAACACCAAGAATGAAAGCTGACTTTCTCTCTCTCAGCAGCTATCAGCTATGAGTGAGACCTAATGGTAATCTTCCCCTACCCCCATGCTGCAATTTTGTCTGGCTTGAGCTTGCACAAGATTTGTGTGTGCTGTCACAATCACTTTGAGTTTACATGTGCAACTTCCCTGTTGTGCCAGAAAAGAGTGTTTTCTTGAAGTCATCCACCACTTCTGGTTCTTGCAATTTTCTGTCCCCTCTGCCTCCAAGATTCCTGAGCCTTAGGGAGGGGGGGTGCCATAAACATATATTGTTTAAGTTGAGCCCTCAGCAGTCTCTTGTTCTTTGTACACTGACCAATTCTGGGTCTGTGTTAGTGTCCATCTGTTTCAAGAAGTTGCTTATCTAATGAGGGCCTGTGGACTGATATATGAGTATAGCAATAAGTCTTTAGGAGTTACTTTACTACTATGTCCATTTAGTGGAATAATAGTTCTAGGTTCTCCCCTAGGGCCTATGATCTATTGAGCCACAGGTTCTTGGCCCAGAGAATGAATAACAGTGCCAAGTATGAGTTTCTTCTCATAGGGTAGTTCTTACATATCATATTCTAAGATATTTTTCTTTTTTTGTCCTTTGGTTTGGGTTTTTGATGTTTTAGTTCTTTGAAAATTTCATACAATTATTTTTATCAAAATCACCCCAACTCCTTTTCCTAATGCCTCCCAGATCCACCCTCATCTTTCTATTCATGCCCAAATACATGCCCTCTACTCATTCATTCATTCATTTAAAAATAGCCCATGAATCCTATTTGTGCTGCCTATATACTCCTTGGTGTGGGATTATCCACGGGAGTGTCATTGACTTGCCAGAAGCCGCACCCCTGAAAACATACATACAAGTAACATTACATAGACTCAACAGGTTATATTTAGGAATATAAGTATATGGATATAATGCCAATTAATGAAGAAAGAGGCCATGAATTTGAAAGAGAGCGGGAAGGATTATAGATTATATGGGGAGGGTCTTAATGGTAGGAAAGGGAAAGGAAAAATGTTGTAATTAAAGTATAGTATTAAAAATAAAAACAGAAAACTGACTCTTTCCCCCAGAAGTCATCAACTGTCCATGACTCCTCAATTAGGGGCGGGGCTCAAGACTCCCTTCCCTCTCCATGCTAGAATGTTGACTGGCTTGCTCTTGTCAACCATAGCTGCTGAGTTCATGAGTGCAGCTGTCTTGTCATGTCCACAAGACACTGCTTTTCTCTGGGCCTTGCTGACTTCTTCCTCTTTAATCTTTCTTTCCTCTTTTCTGCAATGGTCCTTGGGCCTTGGGAGCAGCTGTGATGGACAAACAGATGACTGAGCACTCCATTGACACTCATTCTCTCTACGTTGGCCAGTTGTGAGTTACTGCATTAATCATCTGCTATACCAGCTTCTTTGATGAGGTCTAGTGTGTATGTGTGTGTGTTTATCATAAACGTATACCTGTCATTGAAGTTGGATCCTCTGGAAGAGCAGGAAGGATTCATAAATTGCTGAATCATGTACCTGGTTTTGAATTTTTAAGACAGACTACATACTACTGGGCTGGAGCTTTTCTTAATAGACCTGATGGCCACAGATTTCTTGTAGTCTTCTGTTGTAGGAAACTGTTTGTTCCCGGATGTTCAGCCCCAAAACAACCACACCGAAACTATATTATTTATAATACTGCTTGGCCAGTAGCTTAAGCATATTGTTAGCTAGCTCTTACATCTAGAATTAACCCATTTCCATTATTTTATATTTTACCACAAGGTTCGTGGCCTCCCAGCAAGGTTCCAGCGTGTCTTTCTCCGGCAATGGCTCCATGGCTTCTCTAAACTCTGCTGTCCTTCTCCCAGCATTCAGTTTAGTTTTCCCTACCTAGCTCTGTTCTGCCCTGCTCTGCTATAGGCTCAAGACAGTTTCTTTATTAACCAATGGTATTCACAGCATACAGAGGGGAATCCCACATCAGTCTTCCTGCCTCTGCCTTCCAAGTGTTGGGATTACAGATGTGCCCCACAGCAGCAGCCTTCTTAAACTATGGGAGTTGTGTAACTGAGTTTAGGGATCTCTCTCTCTTTGCTCTCTCTGTGTCTGTCTGTCTGTCTGTCTCTGTCTCTCTCTCTCTCTCTGTCTCTCACACACACTAAAATTGGCAGAGGCTAAAGTTTTTTGAATGTATGAGAACTGAAAATTCAAAATCAAATGTATTTTGGATCCCAGCCTTTTCTGGCAGTGCTTGCTCATGTCGTATCACGGGACTTCATCACAACCTTAGTTCTGAATACATGATGTGCATTTTACACTGCATATACCATCACGTCAGTTAGTGCCAATGAATAATGTCTGCAAACCCTCTGGAGATCCATGTATGTTTTGAATTCTAGTGTTTTTACTATTACTATACATACAAAAATTTCCACTCACATAGAAGCATATTAGTAATTGTGGAAAACAAAGCATTTAATATTTTCCTACCACCATTCCTCAGCATGTGAGCATCATTAAACTGTTATATCTTTGGGTTATATTAGGTTAGAATATTTAATTTTAAAAATTGCTGTGTGAGTTGCTGACTTAAATTTTATTTTAAAAATCATTAATTAAATTCTGGCCTGGGATCAGGACAGCATTTCCAGTAATTATTGAAATGCTCTAGAGATTTTGGCCATGTTACACTACATATTTATGTGACATGGTAGTCTCTATTGACAGTCATAAAGTCAAAATATTAATCAACTCTGTCAAAAATTGAAGATGCTCTTCATCTAATATTAAGCAAAGACTTAATTACACATATAAAATAAGCAAGTGCATCTCTTATTAATCAGCTTTAAGGGTTGTTATAGTTGCAGAAGTCCCCTTCTTGGGGGCAAGCAGAGTCAGGTGAAAGTTGTGCCACAGCACTGACATTTCCAATTCTAGTTGCCACTTAAATGATCTATATATATATCATTTGATAAATATATATATATATATTTACTATAGTCAGATTAGCCAATATCCATTTCTGTATGTAGATCTGCCACTCCTACAGTAATCAGAAGGTGTTGCCCATCTTCTTTTTTGACAGGGTCTTACAGTGGAGTCCTGGCTGGCCTGGAACTCACTATGTAGACTAGGCTGGCCTCAAAGTCACAGAGATCCACCTGTTTCTGCCTGCTGGAATTAAAGGCAACCCATCTACACTGTTAATAAGTAAGTTCACAGCTTGTTGACTTTTTTTAAAAAGGTGTTAAACCAAGTTAGATATGCTTCCAAGTTTACTTGTGTAGATATGAAAATGTATGACGTCACATGGATTTTGCAGTTCAGTTACACAGTATAGTCATGGCAAATAAGCATTTTTAGTATACCCTGTTGCTGTCCCTTCCTCTCTCCCTCCTCTCCCTCTCCCTTCCTTACTTCTTTGATTCATTTCTCCCTTCCCTTCTTTCCTTTTCTTCTGCCTGTCAGGGATCAAGCTCAGGGTCACATAGGCTAACACACATTGTGCCTGAGAACCATATCCTCAATCTCTTTTGAAAGTAGTTTCTATTTTTGTCATTGATGGAGCATGGCCGTTTACCTGCAAGTGTCAAATTACACATATTCATATTTTGAAAATATTTGCTTAGGTAGCAATTTACCAGTTACCATTATAATCTAGAAAGGTCAGAAACTTTTCAACATATCACGAAGAGTTGTAAATATTATACGTATTTTAAACTGTGATTTTATAACCACACCAGTGAAGCTTGCCTCACGTAGGGCATTTCTCACCTATAAATTATGTGTTACTGCTTCATGTGGAGGCTTTTATCTAAGTCAAAGAGTCTAATCAAAGAAGCCATTCCATCAGGGATTGGAAATTTTCAAGGTATTTTGAGAAATATCTATTTTATCTCTTGTATATGTGTGTGTTTTGTTCATATGGGTACACATGCATATGTGTGTATATGTATGAGGAGGTCAGAGGTCAACTTCAGGTATTTGTTGTTTCTCAGGAACCATCTGCCTTTTCTGAGGTGGTGTCTCACTGACCAAGAGCTCACAATGCTGGTTGACCAGTAAGCCCAACTATCTGCCTGTCTCCCCCTCCCCAGTCCTGGGATTACAAGGAGGCTCCTCTTGTGCAGCAAGCACTTTATAGACTGAGCTGTCCCCCAGCTTTAAAGTCTTCCTGATGACGCACTACAAGAGGAGGCATTTGTCCTTTTATTCAGCCTCCCGTCCTATACAGTTTATGTTGGCATTGCGGGCTTCAGCTTGTCAAAAGGGTTTTGTCTGTGTCATTGTGTGATGCTTCCTGACAAAAAGGTACAGCTGGCTCTTTGTCTCCTTGCTCTGTTACTATTTCATTCATATTTCTTTGGCATGAAGAATCTGTCATTTAAAAATTGTATGCAACTTTTTGTCTTAAAATATATAAGTATTTGCCATTGTATTTAGTGAACATTGTTTCAAAGCCCTTAAATTTGGTGTCTCATGCTGTGAAACACTGCCAAACAGATGAGTTTGCCTTCATCATCTTCTGTTTTTAACTTTTCCCATCATGATGATTTCACAGTTGTTGCTATAGATGTGGGATATGAAGGCCCTCATGAACCACAGGGGCATGAATCCTCACTTGGGAAAAATCTTCATGATCATTTCAAATTCTTCAGCTGACTTCTTGGCAAATCATTAAGTTTTTCCTCTTGAAGCTTGTTAACAGCTTGTACCAGAAACAGAAGCATCAGCAATTGTTTCTCATCTGTGCCCATGTGATTGATGACTTGTCTTTGGTCTGCTGTTGTCTTGTAGGAATCTTTTAAAGGCACTTGTCTATTTTGGGAAGGTTGATCTAGTAGAAACTACACGGTATGGTGGGTAAGTCCTTGTTTGGGGGATTCAAGTAGAAATGATTATGTCTCAATGGACTTAAAGTGGCTAAATGCTCCTCTCACATCTGTGTCCTTCAAGCACAGATCCAACATAGTACGAGGTACAACCTTCAAAAAGGCAGAGTGAGTGGCTGATGTCAGTCCAAGCTTTTAGGAAAACTTAATTTCATCTCTGTAACTTCTACTCAAGAGTCAAAGTGCTTTAAAAATGCTGGCCCCCTAAGAAACAACAGATCCTTTTTTGTGGGAGCTGATTCTTTCCCGTTCCTGACTGGCTGATCCTTCCTATCTGAAGTCCATCTAAGGATTTTCAGGACTAGAATAAGAAAAGCTAGGATATCTTTTAAGTTCCCCACATGTTTTTCCCATGGTATCTTCTCCCTTGTCCTACCACCAGTCACATGTTTTTCCCATGATATCTTCTCCCTTGTCCTACTACCAGTCACAACGAATTTCTGTTTTTATTATGACAACAGACTACCTGATATAAATGAACAAAATATGCTCATGTGTCAGTAATATGCTTTTAGTGTTAACGTGATATGTTTTAAAAACACACTTCCAAAGCAAATGATGCTTCAATAGGGAATGGAATACAGGACAATACTGTAGATGATGACTGTTTGGTTGATCTCAGAAAGATACTTTCTTTAGAATTACAATTCAAGGATGTGTTTCTTTCCCCCTAAGCCTAGAGATAAGGAATACTGCATTGTTCCAAAGATCGGGGTTGATATACCCATGGATGCTGACTGTGTAGAATAGATGCACTGCTGTAGTTCCTAAATATTTGCTATCCTTCAAATCTAGGATAAGATGAGATAAACCCCATTTCCTGTAGATATATGTAATGTAAGAGCCAGTGGAATGTGGAGATGACTTATCAGTATGACCGTCTCCTCTAGGCTCTCGTCCGTGCTTGCAAGCATTCCATCCATAAAACATCCTCTGCCTGCTTAACAGCCTTTATTGTTTCTCTGTTGCTTACAGAATAAGACACAAACCCTGACTCTCATACACAAAGGGCATTTTCCAACCAGGTTGCAATTTTCCAACCCCCAATTCCAGACCAGTAATGTCAGTTACATTCACATCTAATATGCTTGATAAGAAGAACTGTATGAACTCATTTTTCTACAATAGAATACAAATAGAACTGCACAGAATTGTTCAAAGAGGCACCAAAATATTTCAGAAAGTGGACATTGACTTTATTGTTCTGAGCTTCGTATGTAAATCAGGTTAAAATGTGAATGCTGATCCAGCTGCTTTAAGGTGTGACCTGAAATTCTGCTTTTTTCACAGAATCCCAGATGCTGCTGCATGTTTGCTCTGCCCCTGAGTAGCCAGATTCTAAGCCATACTCACCAGTACAGTTGCTCTAATCCCAAGTGGCTGTTTAAACTTAAGTAAATTTAAATTTAAAACATCTTTAATTTAAAATCCTTGGTTTAAAACTCTGGTTAAAACCATTAGTCACATGATAGCTGTGACTGCAGCCTACTCATTGAATAGCCTGGGCTAGGACATTTTCTTGAAGTAGAAAGTCCTGCCAGGCAGCATGTTTTCTAGAGCACAATTTTCAAATGACTTTCTGTAGACTGCCTATTAAGTCAGGTGACAGCATTCCGCTGGTGTGCAGTTGATTCCAGGTGTATTCTCTGGGAGTTGCATTATTAGGAGGTGTGGTCTTGTTGCAGTAGGTGTGGCCTTTTTGGAAGAAGTGTGTCACTGGGGGGTAGCCTTTGAGGTTTCAGATATTCAGGCCAGGCCCAGTGTCACTCTCTCTTTCTGCTGCCTGCTGATCTAGATATAGAACTCTCAGCTCCTCTCCAGCATCATTTCTGCCTGCACGCCCCCATGCTTTCTACCATGACAATAATAACCTAAACCTCTGAACCTGTAACCCAGCTCCAGTTAAGTATTTTCCTTTATAAGAGTTGCTGTGGTCATGGTGTCTCTTTGATTATTACCTTTCAGATATTTTTTAAAGTTCCATTTTCTTTAAAAGAACATTTAAAAGTTAAGCTCCATTTTGATCAGAATTTCATCCTCATCTATGTAGATTTTTGTTTGTTCCTGTGCCCCTCTCCCTGGCAGCTCAGCTGTGGGAGTGGGTGTCAGTGTAGTGGTTTTCCTCTTTCATGGCTTTTCTCCTAGTTCTCAGATTTCTAATAGGAAAGGGGCAAAGCTGTCTAAACTCATTGCCGCTGTCCCCTGGGCATTGGAGCCTTCTGCATACCACATGCCCAGATGATTTTCGGAGAGCTGCTATGCTAGTTTTGGTGGAAGCTCTGTGAGACTGCCTGTTGCACCATTCCCTAGCTGAGCTTTCATAGCTTCGATTAATGTCCACCCTGTCCAGCCTCACCTCCCCAACCCCATATTCAATCTTACCTTAATGATGGCTTTGTATGGTCTCCATATATAGCTAAATAGATTACTACCTGAATGTGTCTCCCACCAAGCTGCAAGTGTCCCTATCTCCCATGTGACCCATACTTAATCTGGTCTGATGGCTTTTCCAGGCAGGGCACAACTTTCAGGATTCTGACATCTTCACAAATGCTTGTAACCATGTGTCTCCCAGGAACTCTCCTTTTAGACTGTGATAAGTACCAGGACATATGATTCTGCTAGGAGACAAGTGCCTAAGTGCCTCTTTTATTACACACCTCCCGTTTAAAGGAAACTTTCACGGTGAGGGAAAAGAAAATAACAGCACTTTCTACACCTGCAAATGCCCTTCCTCAAGTAATCCATTCATGGCTTGCCCTTTTCATTGCAGAGTCATTATGAAGTTGAGTTATTAATGGGGACTGGTCAAAACCCTTGCTGGCTGCCTATTGACAAATCTGTATGGATGTATGTCATGACCCCCTCTTGTGTTACACCTACATTCCCTTAGGGAACTTTCCTTATCCCACAATTGGTATAGTACTTCTTGCCTGCATTGTTTTCTACTCTGGGGTGTCACATTTGAATAAGTCCCCCGAAAGAGCCCTCTTCATCACTTTGGTCCATGTGTAGACCTAGAAGAATGAAGGAATCAATTCCTCAAGGAACAGGGCTTGACCAAATTAGGGCAGGAGGCAGCTAATAAAATCTGCTCTCTTCTCATTCTAACATGAATTCCAGGCATTGAGCCTCTGTGTGTGTGGTGATAATAAGCTAGTTAGTTAACCTTCAGGTTGGCCTTCCTCTATCATTGCCCTCTTCTCAGTCCCAGCTGTTGCTTCTTGATTCTGAGTCACACATTTCCTTATCCTGGGTGCCTGTTTTTCTGAGGATCCAGGATAAACTTGTTCATCACTTTAGATGCTGTGGATATTTGTTATCTATTGTTCCCACTTTGGAGACTACAAGAGGGAAAAGTATCACCAAGCATCCTTCTATACTTTATCAGATGGGTAACAACATAGTCACTGTCAAGCAGAAGCTCCGGCTGGGTAGCTGCAGGCGCATGTTCCTGGTCATAAGGGTTCATGTTCCTGTTCTGGTTTGGGGATGAGAGTGATATGAGGTAGCAAGATAAACTTTGATTTAGATGTTGTGAAGGAATGTTCTCCATGAGCAGGGGGTAAATTGGAGCCTAGGGCCTGACATATCTTTGTGTCCGTATATGTTAGCTATTGTTTAGGGCTTCAAGCAGGGATTGAGTTTCAATAAGAAAAAAGAAATATTGGACAGAGCCATAGCCAGTATGAGATGGTTCCCAATTCTTTCTGGAAATAGAGTTATGCTTTCCTCAGTGTCCAGGATGATGGCTGCTAACAATTTGGAGCTGAAGTCCTACCCACCAGTTGCCCTTAAATGGAGAGGTGTCTTGGCCAAGGTTTCAGCTCCCTACTGATGACACCCTGTTCCTAAGGCCAGAATAGTACTGCTCTATGGTTTCAAGAAAGGATTCCCATAAAGGACATCTCAGTTATAGCCCAAGGGCCTTGTACTATATACAATAGCACTTCCGTTCCAAGTCTCTCTCTGCCCAGCCTGTTTCCTTCCCTCTCTACTGGAGTTATTCCCGAGAGTTCTCTCTCATCACCTTCTGGATACAGGGGTTCATCATGCCAAATTGAACAAAACAGAAGTTCCAGGCAGGAAAAAAAGAAGGGCAGCCCCCGAGGCCTGAAATCTGAAAACAATTTTGGGCGCTACCAGGTTATTTCATATTCCAACATCTGAATTTGTGGGAGGAAGTACATGGCTGTCTTCATTTGTACTGAAATCAGTCTCTGTGAGCAGAATATTCTCAAGGCATGGTGGGAAAGAGGAGTGACAGTGTGTTCCCCACCCCATTGTGGGTCTACCTTACATAGTTTCAGTTACATGTGACCAACTATAGTCTGAATATATGGAGAATTCCTGAAGCAAGCATTTTATTCATTTTAAGTTACATGTATGATATGTTGTTTTGAGTGACGTGATGAAATCTGTTACCCCAGTCCATGCCCTGCATATGTGAAGCATCCCTGCACTGTATACATCGTCTACCAGTAGTCCTTCAGCAGCTTGCGTATCAAACCAGCTGTCACTTGCATTGCACTGCTTACATACTAGCCTAGCACCACATCAGTCTACGTCATTCAGCTTACTCTATCTCATCACATGGGCATTGCATCATCTCACACCATCCCAAGGAGAAAGATGAGTGCAAGACCTATTCACTTGCCTTTTATTACAGTTTTGTGGTTGCTCTATTTGATTAGTTAATCTCTTACTATACCTAATTTATAAATTAAGTCCCACTATGGGTAGCTATATAGAGGCGAAATCAACTATTTGCACGGGATACTACTGCTTGTATAGGATACTCAGTACTGTTGTAGTTTCGTGTAGCCCCCAGGCATCTTAGAACATACTCCCCACATAAGAGGAAGGCTTATGTCTCCGAAGTTTTCTTGAAGGAAGAAGTTGGATATACTGGGCGAGGATGGGCTATAAGCAGGGGATGTAGTGGTTCATTTAAGAAGATATTTTGGCAATTATCAGGGTGCTGTCATGACCCTGAGGGGTAAATTGGGAATAAAATAGGGGCATTTTCCCCCAATGGTACATAACTGAAAAGAGAGACTAAGGCTGTCAAACTGATTCTTGCTTTTTGAGATTACTTTAGGGGCTAAGAGTTCCCTTCAGGAGGAAATGCTACCATACTTGGTGGAGGACCATGTCCCAGGAGGAGGTGCAAGTAACAGATTAAGTGGAATTTTGTTCCTATGCAAGAGGGGCTACAGGAGCTGTTATTACCCTCTACACTTAGAATCATCCAAGAGACAGTCATAAGGATCAAAAGCGGAAAGTCGTATCAGTTTAGTTCATAAAGGATTGACAGGCATCAGACCTAGCCATATAAAGCTAAGCATAAAGGCACCTGAAATTTAAGCTTTTGGAAGGTGGAGGTAGGAGGATCAGGAGTTTCAAGTCATCCTCAGCTATTTAGGGAGTTCAGCAGAAACATAAGGTAAAGTCTTAAAAACAAACAGAACAAAAAGACCTCTATTGGCCAGACACTGACTAGCTTTCCATTGAGAGAATATGCCAGTACATGGTACAGAGCACTCTTCCTACAGGGAATCAGATTAAAGAAAAGAAAAGTGGGCTTAATCTATAAAACTTACCCTTTGAACTGGAGAGAGAACAGAGATGTTACTTTGGCTGAAGTCTTTGCATATGTGTTCCCAGAGGCAGGGAAATGGGCATGCAAGATTGGTTTTCTATGCATCGGATGGGTTCATTCATCACATTTTACAGCCATATGAGGTACCACTTGCCTCATTTTATATAAAACTGAGCTGAGGTCTGTTTTTACAAGTCAGTGGCAGTTCAGGATTTAAATCAAGTACACGATCTTAAAGCCAAAGTCTATACACATTCCTCCTGCCCATTGTTTCTCACTTAGAGTGCTGGGAAAGTGAGTACCCCGGCCCTCTTCTTGGACATGAGGCATCTTAGGTTCTCATGGCTTGAATTTTCTCAGCAACCTGAATCCACAAAGCCTTCCATAGGTCTGTGGCAGATTTGAAGATAAAGTCATTTAGCCCAAGACAGGAAGACTGAGAAAGAGCCATGTTTTCCCATTCCCGGCTTGTGCCTGCCCAACATGTCACTCAGTCCTGCTTCAGGACTAAGCCCTTTTGGCTTAGTCTTCAGAGAATCAGCCCTTTACAGTCAAGGTGTAGGCCTGCAGGGGTTTCTCCCTTAGGCTTAATTCTTTCTGGTTGTGAAGCTATGGATTCATGGATTCTCAGCTCACTAGTTCATTCTATGGGACTGACTACTTCCCCAAAGATGAGCATCCTCCTAATATGTTTCAAGTCATCCAGGTATCTACCAAGTGATTACATTCTTGCTTTTCAGCCCCTGAATATGGTCCATCCTAGTTTAAAGAGGAAATTATGGTAGGGGTATGCAGTCCTGATTAAATGTGGTTTGGGAAGTGATAGATACCAATGTACCTGTTCCTGTCCAGGTAGCTACAAGGCAGAGGTAGGCTCAGGTCAATATGATCCTCAGAATTAAGAAACTAAAATGTGGAATGTTTCCAGGAGTGCCCAGAACACTGGAGTCCATGGCTACAACCATAATGGAGTTAAAGTACCCTGGAGAGAGTAGAGTTATCTTAGAGTTTCTGTTGTTCTGGTAGAACACCATGACCAAGATGAATTTGGGAAGGACAGGGTTTGTGTCATCCTACCATTTGTAGTGCATCACCCAGAGAAGTCAGAGCAGGAGTGCAAGGCAGCTACTTTGAGGTAGGAACTGATGCAGAGGCCAGGGAGGAACGCTGCTTACCTGCTCTTTCACAGAAATGTAGGAGACCAAACAGCCTTCAGGCTCCCAAACTGGGGCAGGTCCTCTTCTGACATGGGCTCCTCTGATTCTAGAAAGAATCAAAGGTAACTGTTGATCCCCTTTGACAGTCTTTCTCAGACTTTTGTCAAGGGGATAATTTTCCCATTTGGAAAAAAGAGGGTCATTCACATTTCCATTGTCTTTTTGTTTATAATATGGGCACTTGCCAGATTTCCATCCTTTGACAGTCCGGACTAAAGTGTCCTTGCTAGCCACAGCTCTATCAGCTCTAGGAGGGTCCCCACAGAACTAGGAGAGGATGTTTGGAAACCTCAGTCCTTCTCTTGAACATACATGTAGGACAGAGGGCGGAGCCCCGTAGACGCTGATCTGCCTATGGCAGCTGTTGTGTTTTGGGTCTGTTGCTTATCATGTTCCTGTTCTTTTATTTACTTCTCAGTCTTTGAGGCTTCCTCCACTTTGCTGATTACCTTGTAGGCCATTTACAGTAAAGTGGGAGAAAGGGCTTGGGGTCACTCATTTTCTGTTTGGGAGACCCTTGGCATTGGGCATCCATTCCCTGCCTGGTTTTTCTCAGTTCTGACCTTCCTGCCATAGAGCACCGACTGTTGAGTGCTATTCATAACTTAATAAGAAGAGGTAGAAAGACCAGAAAACACATGCATGCACTCCTCTCACATGAATAAGTTCTCTATGTCTCTTTCTACATGATACTTTCATCCACCATGGGCTAGGATTCTACCAGCCAAGAAGGCCAGGTGTAGCCCCTGACATTGAATGAGAGCTGTGGGCCAAAATAAACCTCTCTTCCTTATAATTTTCCCAGTCTGAGGTATTGTGTTGTTAGCAACAGAAAGCAGATGAGTACAGTGATCCAGAATGTGTTGGTAAAAAGCACACTCCAGCTGCCCATGATAGATCTCAGGTTCAGAGATTCTTATGCAACTAATCGGTAATGGAGTGAAATTAATGATAAATCAATGAGCTAAAATTTGAATGCTTCTTAAGCTTACATTTTAAATTTTAAAAATTAAAAAAATAAAAATCCCCTAGTGCTTCTTAATTTTAAATTAAAAATAGATTACTACATGTGGATAAGAAAAGTGATTTTCTTTGTATTTATTCTATTTGAGATTTGTAACATTTCTGAAAGTGGTGGTTTGACATACTTCATCAATTTGGGAAAATTCTCTCATTCTATAAAAATGACTACCTCCCCAGTGTCCTCTCCTCTGTCAGAGCCCAATCACATGTGTGTTGACCTTCTTTATGTCCCACTGGGTCTCATGTTGCCCTAGTCCACCCCAGTACTCTCTGTGTATGTTTTTCTTTCCATTCATTCAGTCCAAATATTTTGTTACTTCCCCTTGGATTCTCTAATTGTTTCTCAGGCTGCCCCTACTTTACTATTAAGTCTAATGGTTGACTTCTCTTATTATATTTTCATGTAACATTTTTCTTTTGGGTTTACTTCTTTTCTAAAATTTATTTTCTTGGACATACTAATTACATTTATTTTGTTCCTATGTTATAAGTCCAATATCAGGGCCTCTTTGGATTTCTATGTTTATTTTATCTTGAATTCCGGACTTTCCTATCTTTAATTTGTTTCATTGGATTTTGTAAGTGTTTTATTGATGAGC